>VCRD01000041.1:212911-284865 GCA_006783055.1 Trinorchestia longiramus | reverse complement strand
GTGGGGCTTGTATAGTGGTGGCCTATATATTGGTGGGGCTTGTATAGTGGTGGCCTATATATTGGTGGGACCTGTATAGTGGTGGTCTATATATATTGGTGGGACCTGTATTATCATTAATTACAGATCTGCTGCACCACTTCCTAAGACCTCGTGAAGCTTCATGCACCTCTATGGAAGCTGTATGAATTAGGCGAGTCATCATCTTAGAAAAGTGAAGAAACAGTGCTCTCAAATGCTTTCATTTGAACATCTATCATTTTTTAGGTTTGTTGTGTCTTGCTGAAACAACAGGCTGCCAATATATTAGTGATATTGGTGATAATCTCTATACTGTTTTTGTTTCTTAAATTACGAGGTTTGATTGAACACCTCAGACTGCTTAATTTTACGGCCTTCGTTATTTAGTCAATTTCCAATATGAAAAGTGTTCATTTTAATTGTTTACATATATGATAGTTTATCCCATGTTAAATAAATTTATTCTATGCTGATTGTTTCTTCACTATATGGATTCTTAACAGGTGCTCAAGAGAATTGAAGATTTCCACGAATAATTATTTATTTTATCTTTTATATGCTTCTGGAATTTCACTTTCATTTTCAGTGAAACTGTTTTTGTTTTGAGCAGCCCTCCCTCAGTTCTTTCCGTTCTTATGAGATATTTGAAGTGCGTCGTCGAACCTCCTTCAATTTTCGAGAATTAAACAAAGCTGTGAGCTTCCTCATTGTGAATTTTTGCGAAGCTTGTTGAGTCCGTGTAACGATAATTAAGATGAGTGGTTTCTTTGTTGCAGGTTGTAGGGTGGTCACAAGACGAGCAGTTCGCCCTGCAGTGAAGTGGGAGCTGCAGCAGCGACAGCCAGACCCTCTCGTCTGAAATGCTTCGCTGACTTAGAGAGGAACTTCTTTCTTTTTGTGTTGGTGTGTGTGGTAGTGTTGTGTGCCATAACTCGTCTCTCTTGAACCAAGTTTTCAGTTTGTATCAGTCAGCAAATGAGCTGTAAAATGAAATACTCTCCTGTGCATCTCAGAGCCAGTGATTTTAAGTGCTTTCAGTGAAGTTTATGTGAAGTATCAAACTTTTACTACATTTTCTCTGCAATCGGCAATGCGGTCAAAAGTTAAGAAATTCTGGGAAAGTGCTGCTTCGGAATTAAAGTTTACAGTACTGTAACGTTGACAGTGTCCAGCTGGAAACTAAGTGTGAATGAATATTGTGAAGAAAAAACAGTTCTATTTGTGTGACTACAAAGTTTTATGAAGAGACAGTAAGTGTTCATCTCGTACAGTAATTAACGGTTCGTACAAAGTAAGTGCTGCAGTAGTCAGTCACATTTCTGTAGAATGAATTTCATACATAGTGCCAAACAATTTTTTCGCCTTTAATCTAATTCAGCCCTTGTAAATCGAGAAGCATTCAACATTTTACGAAGTGTTACTTTTTAAGTTCTCTATCTATCGATATTTACATTGAGCAGAGTGTTGTTGAAGAACTTCTTGTGCATATTGTCAATATATCGACAATTTGAAGAGAGTGACAGTGGGAAGGTTAGAGTTGGATGCTCCTTCTGAAGAACAATGAGTTCAAGCGATGTTGCTGCGGTGGTCGGAGCTGTGTCATGGAGCGACGAGGGGTCTTACGTCAAAGAGGTGGTTAACAGAGGTCACTTGCCCCAGCTGGCAAAGGTTATAAAGGGACAATACTTGTCCGTAGGAGTTCCCAGCTTGGCTAACCCTAGTTTGTCCTCGACATTATTGCTCTCATCTGCGGGTAAGAATGTACGAGTTGCCGCCCAGTCGGTCAAATTCAAAGAGGGTCGCAGGGTGGTGCCTGTTGGGCCTAAACTCGCCATACCAGACACCTTTGATGGCTATTTTGAAATCCTCAGTGAGGATGGGCGTGCCGTCAAGTGCATCGAGAGTGTTGCTGAGCTCGCCAAAAGGTTTCCTGACTCTTGCTTAGTGCGAGAGACAGTCAAAGCTTACGTCTCTAGGTCCGATGATGCAGACTTAATCACAGAGAAGTCGAGGTCCGTTCACGCTGGAGAGACGCTAGTGCTTGTAGGTGATGTTGTCAGTACCAAAAACAGCAAACCCCAAGTTAAGCTTCTCCGGTGCTTCGATGAAGCTGGACAGAATATTTACTTGCCTTACGATGCGAAAGGAAAGTTCTCAGCAATAGCCAAAGAAGACAATATCAGTGGCGTTCATAGCATCAGGAATTTGCTGAACAAACGGCTGCCTCTAATGGTGCGGCTGATCAATGGTCGACCGCCCCTTGGAATTAAAACAGCTTCACAGTTCCATCCCGAGTTGCGATTGTTCGGCACTTTCACTGAAGAAGCGCTCGCCGCTCTTCCACTGGGAAAAGATGCTCCAATGACCATCCTTCCTCCATCTGCCCCCCTCAAACTCACACACGTCAAAAATGCAGATCAAATAGAAAAGACAAAGGAATTTTATAGATTATGTGAGAAAGCAAATAATTTATTACAAGAAATATCAGATCGTATATTAGTTTACGATGTTTCCATGAGAGGTGGTAAGAGTAATTCAGGCTCACGTGACCCGAGATTCAACAACGCAGACATCGTGAAGCCCCGTAAATATTTGCACTGCAATAATGGACGGGCATTGCGCTCTAAAAGCTCTCCAGCAACCCCTGTACAGCTCAAGTCTTTTCATGAGAATAAATCTGATGACATCAAAATGAACGGAGCGAATCCAAAAGACGACTACGACGAGATAGACCAAATTTACGATTACGTTCGGGGTTTTGCACCTTTACCCAAGCACATCCGCTCTCCATTCGCTAACAAGGACGACCCTCAGCTTAAGAGGAGCTCTGTGGCCGAGTCTCGCCCCGTCCCACCTCCTATAGAAACTATTCCCACACGACGAGACTTGCGGTCTTCTGAAAAGTTGTCTCCTTCCATTCATCCTGCTCTAATATCGGCCGCTTTAGAAAAAGCTGAAAGGAGGGTGGAAAAAAGGACTAGGAAAAGTGATGACAAGAAAAATAATGTTTCAAATCATACGCATCATCTTTTGCAGCACCAGATGACCCCTTCTATTTCAGTTCCTTGCAATAAACATAGCTCTAAAATGTTTATAAAAGCCAACCAGCAGAAATCCAGCAAAACTCACATGTTCCGGCAGAAGTCATCTTCTCCTGTCAAAGAGACTTTGTGCGACGGAATGACCCCAACTGTCAGTACATCTCCATCGTCTTTATTTAAGCTTCGGTATAAATCTCTAACTAATCTCGCAATGGACCTCGACACTTTAGACTCAAGCACATCCTGCGGCAAAAATTCTGCTGATTCCAGCGGGTCAGCGGCCATGAAGGCCCGCTTGCCAGAGAAGAAAAGTCGTCGACTGACGCGTCCCAAGAGCCTCACCAACTTGGTTTGGGACAGTCGGGGCAGTCCTACGGGCCAGAACCCGCCAGATGTGGTTGGGGGTACAGCCAGGGCCATCGTAGAGATCGAGAGAAGACTACGACTTGAGCCTGGAGTCTACAGACACGGTCGAGACGCTCCCGCTCTCATAGCTGCCACCACGAGACTTCTAGCTTCTCAGAACAAGATTGGCACTCTCTACTTGTGATGAGCATATGTGAGTACCAATGCTGTCTCTTTCTTTCTAATGTATTTTTCACCTTCATTTCATCGTCTGAATAATTTACTAATTTCATCGCCATTATCATCAGATATTTCGATTATTTTGCAATATATGCTCTTTCACTTTCCGAAAGAAAAAGATTGATAGAATTATTTTATGATTTCTTTGCCATTTTCTCCAATAATTAGTGGTTCTTAACATTTTTTTCGTTTCTTGTTCCCATGTCCGTGTTATAACGGAGGTCAAACAATTTCAGTTATCTTAGTTGGAACAGCTATTCACTTCTGGAATGGGCGCTTAAACTTAATCGTCTGAAACATCTGAAGTGACACTACTATTCTCTCTGTAATCAACTTGCCTTAAATCCTAAAGTGTCCACGCATTCAGAGTTGTTTAGAAGACAACCAGCGTTGCAGAGTTGAGTGGCGTTCAGGTTTGAAACACTGGTAATTTTTTAGTTGTCCTACTCGCATTCAGTGTAGTGAAGTGTTCGTAACTTAAACCTGTTACTTTTTTAATGGGTGTTTTTGTAACATCATTTGTCATTTTTAGGTTTATTTTTCAAATACTTCATGCCATGTTTTGTTTTCTACCTCGAATGATGCCATAATATTTGAAAAGTTGCTGTCAAAATGATGTTGATGGTCGTACTTCAGATATTCTTCTATATCCAGGAGCGTTTCCAGTTAGGTTTACTTGTCCTAAAAAACTTGATCATCTTTTGAAAACACGAGTCAGACTGCCTTCCTTGTTCAGCTATTAGAAAAACGTTGCAAAGATTTATCTCTAGTTTCGCTCAAGTTATTTCATATGCATTTTACTGATTGACAGAGGGTGTCGAACTACAGAAAGCTAGGGATTTTTTTTTGTTTTCTTGGTGGCACTTTCCAAAGTGATGTGTGAGGTTAATCCGTGATGTGAACACATTTTCGTGGCTGTGCAAAACAGCGCCAGTCACGGTGTGACGGGTAAATGATCTTCCAACCTTATATGAAAACTTGCTCGTTTGAGTCGTTAGTTTGGTAACTTAACACTTGCGTCTAATGTGTGATCAAATGGGCTATCTGTCTCATTCCATAGTGTCACAGGATTAGAGATGGTCAATTTTCCCCAAAAAAGCGCCTGATTTGTTTCCGCCGAAGGAAGTTGGTTCAGAAGAGAAAATTTACTGTTAATTACTTCAATTCGATTTATGCTGAAATTATAACACACAAGTCTACGGAGGTAGTGTTTTTTATACTCTCAGTGACTTATGAGTTCAGAATCGCCCCCTTTAATTTATTATTGTCAAGCTTCAAACTCTTGCAAGAACGCATTCCATAAAAGTAAGATGAACATAACATGTACATTTTACTCTTATGGAAAAAATATTGGTATCCCATGCACTAATGGATACACTATTGTATGATCGAATGATATGCTAATCGATGGGAGCAAAAAAAATGAATAACTTTTACATAGTTGTGGGAACGCAATTATCTTTGTTAAGAAAATTAAAGAATCTAATGTGATTATTTGTTGTAGTTCATAACGCTTAATACTCAATAAATCATGTAGCGTTTACTTTTTTAATTTTTTGTAGAAACTTAAAAAAATTCGCAGTTTATGATATTACAGTTGATATGTTAAAAATTAATAGTATTGCGTCTTACTACTAGTCAAAATAGAATTACATCTTCCTTCCAGTCAAAACAAAATCACATATTCTTCTTAGTTGAAATAGAATTACGTCTTCTTCCTAGTTGAAATAAAATTACGTCTTCCTCCTATTTGAAATGGAATTAAATCTCTTAATTGAAATGGGATTACGTCTTTCTTGTAGTCGAAATAGATCTGGCATAAACACTTGTAAAACGGAACCAAGAACGCCTCAAGCAAATAACGAGTCTCAGCATTAGCGAGAAGACAACTAGGAGGATCTGATGAAACGGAATTTTTGGAATGAGAGTTAGAGTTCGGTGGGAATCACTGCATCACTTTCACTCCTCAGCTGCACAGAGCTGCTCCACGATTCACTGCGTCGGTCGGCTCTTCCTATTTGTCATCCGCTATTTTTCATTTTTCTTCGTAGTTCGCATACACGTCCTCTGATTTGAGTGAAGATATACGTAAATTATAGTGATAGTTTTGATGAATCGTATTTAACACAGAGTTGGTATGCTAAATAACGCGCTTAAATGTAGTAAATTTCCAATTCTCGTGCCGTTATTTTCCCAATATGTGTTTTTTGAAGTTTTTTCCCTCCTGTCTGAAGTTGCAATGAAGTCTTTACGTTAAACATGTTGCTCAAAATCTGATACTAGCAAGTACGGACGACGTGTAGGTTTAGTTTCTAATATGAAATATCTTTGTTCAGGTCTGTGATTTGTGATACTCCTCAAAATCCCAGTAAGTGCTTCAGTATAGCCAGTTTACGGCTTTCATTCTAAACAATCATTAATATTACTTCAATCCTACCATTTCAATCGTTAATATTTCACACACTCATAATTAGAGTTACATCAGAAGAAACATGAATATGTGGATTTTGCACTAAAAAATACATGCGTGCCTGGTTTTTGAATTTGGTTAATCTTTTGAAACGTCAAAAACGCGTAATTGTAGAATAACTTGATGGTGCAGCTGAGTTTATAAGTGATAATTCACCCCTTGGAAGTCACATGTTGGAATTTTAGCGTTTAATAAACTGTTGTCAAACTTTTGTGTGATTTCAGTAACTTTCGTTGATAAAAAGTTGGTGGTCATCAGGGATGAGTTCTCTTTTTCTGTTTATTTCCAGAATTAGAAAAGCATTCAATTCTACTTCCGTCTAAACAGCCCTGTTCTTTGAGCGTGAGCCTCTTAAATCATATAAAACTAATAGAATATAATATCAGGTAGTTTCCGACTCTATTTCCATTATCTTTTGTTTGGTTACATTTTTAATCATTGTGAGCCTTTCCGAAGACGTTACATGTTGGTTAGCGTTTTTTTACTGTGATGCACGTGTGATTTTGGTAGAAATTTCGCTAAGCCCCCAGCATGTCGTGCTCGACTGCCTCTCTTGTTACACATACACAAAGACGCTCTTATTCTCTGCAAATTGCTGCGCAGACGCAGCCTTCATGCGCTCCCATGGTGTCATGAGAGTCATTCTAGAAAATTGTTCAACAAAATCAATTCATTGTGGTTTCCGTTGAGCGTTATTCCAGTCATGCTGCAGGTTTCCTTGAATAATACAGCGAGATTCATTGACGGTATTTAGTGTGTGCGAATAAGTACGGTACAGGCTGTTAAATGCTCTATAAATTTGCCAGTGGTCAACAGTTCTGCCTCATGTCCTTTTTGCCGCGTCACGCCGTCTTTTGCTCTGGCCTCAAATTCAGAGGCTTAGGTTGGCATACGCATTCCAACGACGCTCTGACGCAACGGCATTATAATGCAGATGTCGAGCTGAATGGTGACGCATCGTTTTCCACTTGACCAATTATAGTTGACGCACTTAGACCTGTCAAATATATATACGTATATACGTATGTGCATATGTATATATATGCACGTATCTATGTATTTATATATATATATTTAAGTATCTATGTACGTATGTATATGCATTCTTGTTACATGAGAGAGTATTTGCATTATAGAACCAGTTCGTTTTATAAGCCTAAAATCAACATATCTACTTCAATTGATGTAAACGTGTCTGCTCCAATTGATACAAACATGTTTGCATCAAATTGTTATAAACATGTTTGCCTCAATTGATGTAAACATACTAGGTTTGAGAGTGCAGACAGATCAGATCGCTATGTATGATAGAAGAATGCCCTGACAAGATTCCTTTGACGTTACTAGTCGTTGGATGCACGCATGAAGAGATGAATACAAGGTATTCTACGGAGAATACTTGACGTTCTGAAGCCCAGGGTGCGAAGGTTGTCATCTTGACCCCTTTAATCTAAATATACGAGTTGTGGGTTTAACGTTAAGATACGAGTTGTGGTCTCATTGTTAAGATACGAGTTGTGGGTTTAGTGTTAAGATACGAGTTGTGGGTTTAGTGTTAAGATACGAGTTATGGGTTCAATGTTAAGATACGAGTTGTGGGTTCAATGTTAAGATACGAGTTGTGGGTTCAATGTTAAGATACGAGTTGTGGGTTTAATGTTAAGATACGAGTTGTGGGTTCAATGTTAAGATACGAGTTGTGGGTTTAATGTTAAGATACGAGTTATGGGTTCAATGTTAAGATACAAGATATGGGTTAAATGTTAAGATACAAGATGTGTATTTAGTATTTTCATGAATGCTAAATTCGATCTGATCAAGGGTTACTGTGAACAAGGGGAACTATGAATAAGAGAAAATTGTACACGAGTTGTATCAAGATATCAAGCCTTAGGAAATACTGCCCAGTAATTATTGAAATAAGTTCTTAACTTCAACAAACGAAGAAGAGTTCAATGGTCAGGTAGGCAAGATGCAGTTCAATTGAATGTCAACATCCATTAGCTTTTGCAAAAACACAATTATAATATTTTGATAATGATCAAACATATTTATTACTTCAACTTCGGTGTATTCCAACTCATGTTGTAAAAGCGACTTCATTTTCCTTCAACGAGAGATGTATTTGTTGGTTGTAAGAAATCTTCAACTAATGGGTAACGCCTTGGCCTCATTATGACAAAGAAAACTGATGAAAAGAAGTGAAATAGGGAAAAAAGTTTCACTTCGAAGTGTTAGCAGGAAACAAAGAGTAAATCTCATGTCACGATTTCAAAATTTACAAGTCTTTATGTACATAAATCCTGACATTTTTAATATTCTGCTATATTTCTTGATACAGTAGGACGAGCTGGATGAATCGTCGAGTAAATGTTAATTTTGTATTGTGAGTGCAGGGTCTGGCTGGCGCTGTTCAGGTGTTTGAATATCAGAGGGCGATGCAAGGCAGCTGCGTTTGAGCTTCATACTCTGGCTTTATATATTGTGTTTTTACAGCTCTTTCTTGGTTCTCGTGTTTTTTGATTGTTTCCATGATTGTTTGTCTTGCTGTTATCAGTAAGATTTCTTTTTGTCGTATCCTTACTGTATTTTTTAGTCATCATTTCTCTTTTAAACGCTATCATTTTTTGTGGTATGTTTCATATAACTGACCTAGTTGCAAGCTGTTAATGCTTGTTTACTTAAATTGCCTTAACCTTAATTATGCAATTAAGTTTGATATTATCTAACTTAACTATGTCTCCTTAGTGACTGCAGAACTTTATTTGAGTTCTACGTTAGAGAGTATCGACTTATAGTTATACTTTGAATAAGATACCAAAGATGGTATTTTATTAGTTATCGCATAATTTGCATAGCGTATAAGGTATACTGATAAATTATGTTCTGTTTTTGTTTTCTGTACGTTTTAGACATGTGCCGGATATGGATTTTTCAACATCTGCGAATGTGTATGCGGCTGTCCTGCTTTATTATATTGAGTTATGAAAAATGAGTCTACCCACAGATAATGAATGAAAATAGTCATAATGTCGGAAGGAATAATTTCTTCAATGCATGAAACGAATGAATGAAGTAGTTTAGTAATTTAGTGAGCTCATAAATGAAATTATGCATCAAAAATCATTACAAAAATAGCTTAAATTGAAAAGTAATAGTAATGAGTGACCATCATCTGTGTTACCAGGATGCAGGACGAGGACCCAACTCAAATGCGCCCCACCAACCTCTGTTCCCAGCCCCCACCCATTCAGAAAAGACTGCTTCTTACTTACATTTAATGATTTAGGTAATTATTGGCAAGTTGTATTTTAAAAACAAAAGTTTCTGTGCTCGCTGTGGAGCTAATCTGGATGTCTTCTCATCATAGATGATGCCAGCTCCACTAAATAGGCGCTCGCTGGCTACACTGCTGGAGGGACAGGCTAAGTATGTCCTAGCAAGTGTAGAGAAGGATACGACTGAGCATTCGTGTGCCACCAAAAGAGAGGATCTTCTGACATCTGTATGCGTTTCATTCTTTGATATTTTTCAATCATTGTGGTAGTTCCTTTGGAAATGTCTACTTGGCAAAGTTCTTCTGTATCGTATTACATGTTCACTCTTGTTGCGTCATGTTCTCAGTCTGTCCCTTGCACAAACACATATCAGTTTTCAACTTTATCCTATGCATCAAACAAGCACTACAAGCAATATTCATTATACACAACATGAAGTTTAGTTGAATGGTTTCCAATTATCTACAAACTGAAAAGAAATATGATCGTTTTATTATAATAATGCATTATTTAAGACATCTGCATGACATCCGTATTTAATAGTGCGGATGCGGATGCCGATCTGGAAAATCATGCAGATATCTGCTCTGCTTCTATTAGATTTCTTCTATCAATATGTATAGAATCTTTTAGAAGTCCCGAACTATTATACTCTCTTCCTGCACGCTGAAAGTACAGTTATGCCTTTTCTGCTCTCACTTATGCGGTGTCACAGCTGGCTTTCACTTTCTGAACGCGTTCCATTTTAGTCTTCATGACCCAGAAATGGACGGCAAGTCGAACATGAAGGCCCATCAACCTTGTGTAGCATAGTAAATTTGTAGGCACGTAGTGTTCTGAAATAGTGACTTGAATACACAACCAGATTTTATTAAATCAAATTGGAATCGCTTCTGTGCTTTTTCAGATCATCCTCAGACTCTGAGGCGAAATTTTGTTCGAATAATTCTTCCGCGAAATGAGGGAGAAGAAATTTTTTTGTAATTTCAGTGAATTCATTAAATCAGATTTGACCTAGATTTTGAATTGCAATGTAATCTAAGTACCTATAACATAAGTATCTTCTAGTTCAAAACGAAATATACTTCGAGGTACAAAGTATACAAAATATCCTTAGTGTACGTGTCGACTAGTTAGCTGTGTATCAAATTAATTTTTCTAAAGTGAAGAATGGAGCCTTTTCATATCCACATCGCTACCAGTTCCTCAATAGTAAAAATACACGTTACGGCTGCAAATTCCGCCTCGAGTTTAATTCGGCCACATTGGAACGAAGTTACGCGTGGGGACCCACCACTCCTACACCACTTTCATCTCGCACCTCGCAAGAACATTGAGAACAACTGACACCAAACACTTGCATGCACGCACGCGACACCAAAATGTTGCGATTCACCAACTGCTCTTGACAAGCAGTCTGGAGATTGGGATAAATTAACACGTTGCCTCCGATAGCCTGATTGGTGTAAAACTTCACTTTGTACGCATAGTCACTAGAAGGATTTGAAAAAATTACGGAACCTTACCTAAGTGGTACACATACGTACCACTTCGGAGTCAACGTGTTAAAGTATTGATGACACATGGAACAGTATACAAGCGGTCTTAGAACATCTTTATTAGCAATATAGAACTATTTGCAGTAGTTTATTGTATTTAGTTGTAATTTTTAATTTTTGTAATTTCAGTCGATAGACAGTTGAAATTTGTTCCATTTCCCTAGACAAATCGCGTCACACAAATTGTTGGCGATTGAGAAGTCCATTAAAAGCATTTTGTTTGGAAGCTACAGATAAGAGTTACTTTTCCAGTGTTAGCCGGACTAAAAGTTATTTTCTATTTCTCGTTTAAATGCATTAGTCCATAAAAAAATCTTAAAATTGAAACTTAGTTACATGCTCGACTGTCATGCGCCTAATTTGAATAGATAGAAAATATACTGTTCTGAAATTATAAATAATGATATGTATGATCTGGCCTCTTGTTAATTGGAATTGATGCTTAAGAACAGACAGAGAAAGTCCTCCCTGCAGACAGTGCTTGGGATGTGAAATTTCTGTCGGGTGGGAGAAGCGGCTTACGAATTGTCCTGTGATCAACAATATGCATTAATTACACGACTTCCTGAGTGCTGTCTACGCAGGGCAACTGAAGTACTTTGTTCGGAGCATTTCTCCACAGAAGCTGTTATTCAATGAGAAAAATCAACGAATAATAGGGTAAAAACTGTAATTTTTCCCAAATCTTTGAATGTTCTTAATTGTGTTGTTAGTTACACTCTTGTGATAGAACACAACTAATAACACGGTTTTCTTTCTAGCAAGCCCAGGCTGCCACTATCGTGAAGTTTTAATGTTTATCTTTGTGTAAGATTCGTGTGTTGTGAAAGAGGTTATTCTGAGAGAAACTTGTTGCAACGGGATGGTCCGGGCTGAACAACTGCGTGTGTTCGTGTGCAGGAACTCCGATCGCATCCAAAAAGCTCCCGACGCGTGGGAAGGCTTCTCTCCTTGCATGGTAGTGCTAGCAGTCGTATCAAAGGTTAGGTTGGATTTCGGTTTATCGCGTTGGAATCCTTTGTAGGAATCGCCGTCCTACATGCGCTGAGGTTATCGGACTCTGCTGATCCATCCATGCATGGCGCTTGTGACGCATGAGGCCGTCCATCAGCTGCCATCTCTTGAGCAATGTATGTCTCCATCGGGTGCAATTTTTGGTACTGAACTGTAGAGTGTAAAACATTATCAACGAGTCTAAATTGTGTGGAATTATGTAGTTGAGGTTTTGGCTCAGATGCACAAATATTCATTTCCAAGAAACATCTATAATCATATGTTTAGCATGAAACTGTTTATCCTACCGCTCTTCGTTTGAGATTATTTTGGGTTATATCTGTGTACTCTACGCAATGACTACTGAAGCTAGTTTTGTAATAAAGATGTTTCATTCTTTTTTTTGTTACTGTCGATTTTTAGCAACCGATAACGACCGTTTTTGTTACAAATGCCATTTTTTAATTTGTTGTCACTATTACTACATTAACTCTGATAGTTTTTTCTTTATCAGGTTGACTTGAATTTTCATTCATAGTCATTCGGCTGACCCTGTGGTTATATTGTGAAGTACAATATTTTTCGTGCTCTCACCACTTCAATGACTTCCTTACAATTATTATTACTAGTATGTACTACTATTATTAATAGACATAGTCTCCTCCTATATCAATTTTGTAATTTACCCAGTTCGCCAAGCCTGGTCAATGACTATTTGCGTAAATGTTTGCTTTCAGGTGAAATGTGGTACATATACATGATATTTGAGCGTTCTCTTGCATAAGTACCTCTACGTATTAACGTGAATGTCGTTATTTTAGTTTCTAGTTACTGAACGTACTTGGCCAAACAGCGTCATACATGTCGAACCTCCACTCTCCGAGCGTGTGTACAATCATATTTATGTTCACTTGTCTCGAAGTTACACTTTATTTTGCACTACATACATTTAGTTTAACATAGGCAATGTATGATGAGTAAACTCAATAGAAAGAGTACATAAAAGAATACCGTAACATGCTTGGTGTTACAATCGTGTTCATATTGTTAGTCATGAGTATTTTGAAACATCTATTAGCGCAATTAAATTTGTATCTACTTTTTGAATGAAAGAACAGTATTCTCTCTGATGTGTGAAAATACTTGTTATAGTTTTTGTCATTTTTTCGGGCCCAGTCGTAAAATTTGTCACATTCTATGTGTATGACGATAGATATTTTTATTCCTGAATCTAAATGTGTTTGAATGCTCGTTTGAGTGAGTGCATCTCAGAAGAAAAGAATAAAATAGATGCTTGCACAAATTTTCTTACGCTCACATTTTTTATTCTCGGTTTGATTGTGTGTCTTAAAACAATGCTCCAGGTTTTAGGAAGATTTTTGCCTACTCTTGCTTGAAATTTTACGTTTGTCGTCGAAAAGATTGAAACAAATTTACGGGGATTAAAGGAGACATTTTACTGTTGTTAAAAGAAGAACCTAATGATGTTATAGTATAAAATATGAATTCATAACATTATTTAAAAACAGAAAATAAAATATAAAAGTATTCGTCATACGTTTAATATGCTTGAGTTTTTTGAACTGCATGGACTCTTGTTCTCATCCTGCAGTAATTGCGGGGGAAGCAGCTCTTCATTTCCGTGTTTCAAAACTTTAATTGTGGTCGAATTTCCTACTCCTCCTCGCAGGAATGAAAATCTTAAGGAAAACTCTGTTCATTTTTAGAAGCTTTGAATGTATTCAGAGGTTTGCTGTAGAAATCCTAGCCCTGTATGATTTTGCAAAGTATGAGTTTTATGTCCCAATTTAGAAATGATTGTACCCAGAAATTTTTATTGTAAGAGTAAGAGTGCTACTGCGTGATGACGTGCTACTTTTAAATAAAGTTCCTTTCTTCCTGAGCTGACATTTTGTCATTATATACTGCTGCTCTTCTTTCCAAGACATGAACGTATGATACGATGATAATAATTATCACGTTCAGAACTGACAATCAAAACACAATCAGTTATGAAGCTCGTCATTACAAGTGAACCAGTTCCGTCCTTGTCTGTGATGTAAACCCTTCATTTTTTTAAGGAGTCCAGAATGCGCAGCCTACAAATTACAGCTCGGACATTTTTTTTTCAGGCTCGATTGCTACATAAATATTTTAAGAAATACGAAGCGCTTTCTGTTTTCCTGCGTTCACTGTTCCAGCTGTCGTTTCTTTAATGGTTTACTCGTACGACATATCTCATGAACACGACTACTCCTGTTCAAAGCACGACTTCTTTTTAGCCTGCCTTGATGGTGTTGGCTGCTGTGTGCGACACAGCGACAGGAGTTCTTGCAGTGGCGTTGCAAGTCTGCTCTCATTGCAGCGACAGCTCCAGCGTCCTTAATTGAGATTGCCAATTTACCTGTTGACTTCCACGCACGAATAACTTTTCATTGCCAATTAATGGGTTTTTGTTGCTGAATAACCCTATTCCGTTAAGTGGCAAGGACATCGTGTAACATCAGCTTGAAATTTTGTAATCATGCTCCTTTCTCCATATTGATAAGGGTTAGGCCTACTCTTCGTATCTATAATTCTAGAACTCAATGTTCATTATTCATAAGACAGTTCAAACTTATTCCATTGTTTATAACTGTGTCCTGCTAGCTCTACAAAGTTTGGAACATTATCATCCAAGAGGAGTATCTCATTGCGAAAAGACTTTTCCAATGTAGATTTTCGTGCGTCAAAACTCCAAGCTCTAGGGCTTCTAATATATGTGTCCAGGTACTAATGGCAACAGCCAGCTGCGGGTGCCCTGCCCACTTTCTTTGTGCCACCCTGACCACCCGAGCAAACGCTTATGCCCGCTCTGTTTGTTCATTAAAGTTGTGCAATTTAATTGTGTAACAACGCTCCATGCCTTTGTGCTTCACCACAAAGACGAGCTCGTCCAAACGGAAATATTCCTCTTAACAATGCTGACACTCGTAAGCGAAGTAAAACTCTCTTCCAAACTCACATGCAGACTGCATATCTAGACACAACAGACCTCGGTCAACAAGTTTCCATCAGTGAAAGTTATCGACTTTGTTCCCTTAAAGAGAAATGAGAGCTTTCGAAAATACAGCTTTATCTTCAATATTTGTGCGTTCATTACTATCTCTATCTTTGTTGTTTTTTAAATGCGTGGTACATTGAAGCAGAAAGTTTTGAATTAACGATCAATTCTTTGTTCCTTTTTCACCAAGTTCTGGGGCCGAATCAACATAATTTGTAGAAGAAAGCTTTTGGTATTCGTACTATGGTATCTCTTTTGAAACTTTCTTAATTTCATTTAATTTGTAGTACAATTAAAACAAACTTACTTATCTTTCTGTTTTCTCATTTTGGTCTAAAATTTTTTTTATCACACTTAGTAGTTTGATTTATACAACTATGAAAAAATTTAATAGGGTATTAATATTTCTTTGTTAATCCTGCATAAAAGGCATTTACCCGTGATCGAATTGCAATTTTTGTCTTCACTAGAGGAAATTATTACTGTTAGATTTTGACGCCTTGCATTTTCTATGTTTGAAAAAGCGTTACTAGGTGGAAGTTTGGGATTTTTAAACACAGAATACATTTATCTCTATAGTTAATAAAAAACACAAATTGTACGCACGAAATTAATGTCGAATATATCTAAGCCCCCGCAAAAATTTTCGAAGAACCTATGCATAACACAAAACAGCAAGTTGTAAGTAGAATAAGAAAACAACAGTAATGAAGTTCAGGAAGTAACCCTACCTCAGTAATGCACATTTTCCCTCTTACGCCTAATTCCATTTGTCTTGAATTAGATGCCTGGTTTTCCTCACGGTCTTGAAATGACATTAGCCTTACCGCTGTGCCTCCCAAATGCCCTCTTGTTTAAGAGTGGCACCTCGAAAGTAAGGAGCCTTCCTCTAAACACCGGCCCGCCCTCTGACCTTATGGCCAGCAAATTACCCAGCGGATGACCCAGGTCCAGGTGTCGTCCCTTTTACCAAACAGTCCTTCGTGCTGCCTGGCTTCCTCTTTTGAAGGTCGCACTTCTCCGCAGCCCGCCCAACAACGGTCAAGGGTCGCTCACTTTGCGCTTGATATGAGAACACTCTAATTCTTGCACGCAACGCGGGTTTTGTAACCGCTGCATCCAGGTTACAAGTGTTATGAGATGTAAACCTTGCATGTCTGTGCATAAAGGTCATCCAATTAATTTACATTGAAAATTACTCTGACGGAGAACATGGGTGAAAACGGCGTTGAGGAGAGTATTGTGGCCATGTAGAGGGAATAAAAATTAACACATGTATTACAGGTTTCTTAATAACGCATTCATTTCTAAAATCCCATTTCAGTTTAACTGCATGGTCACTCTGATTTCATAACGTCTGTCGTTTGTTCCCTGTGGTAGGTTATTTATATGATGCTTAACTTATTTTATTAATTGAAAGTGGCATCAACCAGAAAAGTTAGTGTCACGACGAGACGTGGTAACCTGGAGCAACAGTCACACATGGCTGCTCTCCTCTTCAAATTAGTTATACAAAGTCAGCTTTCTGCTAATCAAATGCCATTATCTTATTAATAAATATTTGTTCCTTCTCTTTAGCCATTCTCGACGGGTGTCTCTGTTGAAACTTTGGACGAGAAATGACGCCACAACCAAGTTCCATGGATTCCTCACAAGCCAAACGACCGCAGCTGCATGGTGGTGGTGATTGTGTAGACATCGCAGCTTGTACGAATTCTAGGCAAACATTATCTCAAATTTCTCGGCGCGACTGTCATAAAAAGGATGCTTTGCGTTTGACTGAAGGAAAGTGAAGTATAAACTACTTCAAAGTTGTGTAGAACGTCTATTCCTGAAAATTGCTACTTCAGTGATTTTCAATATGTAATCTTAAAACAGAAGTTTTATGGAGTAAATGCAAACAGTGAGAGATAGTCTCTCTAGTAGTTTCGTCGGTAGCAGTCTAGATTTTCATGAATTGGAATATATGTATTTTTTGCTTTCAGAAACCTTCAAGAATGCAGTAGTTTATTAAACGTGTCGACATCACGGAGTACATGGAGGCCATCGTGGAAGAGAAAACGATTAAAAGCATTCACCCTCTGAAGAAATTCCCTCGAAAGCAATCTCTTGTTTACATTTAATATGCTAACATGTATTCGTCCTTAGGAAGCAGAAAATTGCATGTATGTTTACTTAAAAATGAAAATCATGAGCATAAAAATTTGTTAGTCGAAGAACATTTACGTTTAACTGATCTTCCCCATTTTTCGTCTTTAAGGTACTCTGATTGGAAACTGTAAACCAAACTTTTTGGAAACTGTATGAACCTTAGGGTTCTGTGTATTTTTGAGAAATTTTTCAACCAAACTCGAACGTTGTGTGTTCATGAAAACTGCTGTCTTATATTTCAGTTTCCTCTCACAGTTTTAGAAGCAGGAAGTGGTAGGAACGAGTGCACAACTGTGCTTGCATCTGAATACCAAAGGTTGCAGAGACAATTAATGTTCGTGCTGTATTGCGTGTGCAATGCAACGTACTTTACTTGAAGCGTTCTCTTTTGAACGTAGAACGTCGCACTTCAACTCTGCAGCAGCCTTGTCACGGTCCTGTTACTTGCCGAAAAAATGGGTTCATTTGTAGCACTGCTTCGTATATTTTAGTGCCTCGAAACAATTATCGGGAAAGATGCGCATTAATCATTATCAGTTTGTAATGATTCACTGATGCTTGTGTAAGCAAGGGATGATTGTTGATTCGGCTTTATAGTACGCTCCTTTTACAAAGTTTACCAATTATACTTAGAATATCAAGAATGCGTGGAAGGTCAAAACTTCATAAAAAATATCGTCATATGCACAGATAAGCTGAGTAAATTGAATATTAAGAAAATCTGTCAGGCAATGACAGGAAGTTAGCTTGACTGGTATCTTGGCCCCGCTGAGTGCTGCTGTTGCTGGTGTACTAGACCAGTGGTTTTCAAACTTTTATCCGCCGCGACCCGTTTTAAAAGATTTTATTTTGTACGACCCCTTTAACTTTAGCAAAATAAAGAATAAAACATAAAAATAGCAGAACAATTTAATGTTTTAAAAAAAGTCAGGTCTACTGTTAATTGTTTATCGTAAAAATTATATATCCTATCCTGAAATATAACATTATTACATAAATTCGAAAAGTATGATCCTACATTTCGTGCGACCATTCAAAGGTTGCATGACCCACACTTTGAAGAGCTCTGTACGAGACCCTGAGGTTGTTCTTACCTCGTATAATACATGAATACAGGGTGTCTCAAAAAAATGTACTCACACTTCGAAAGACGAGAGATCCTTTATTTATGAACACACAGTGAAATAGAATAGCTTCGAAAACAGAAGACAAATGTGATTAAAGAATCATGTTCGCAAATGTTCGAATTGATGACCATTATTGTCCAGACAACGCTGATAACGCACACCAAGGGATAACGCATGTTAGCAACGGTTAAAGGGCGAGTACACTTTTTTGAGACACCCAGTATTGTCATTATCTGACGGAGCTTAAAGCAGGTTTCTTTGATATTTTTTATTTTCAATGATTGGAATTAAACTTAAAGAACGAACACAACCGAAACAGATAAAGCAATGTACTGCGCATTGTACAGCTAGGGAGATGCTGTGTTCGTGGCCATCGAGTATTGTAGTGTTATTTAAGGTAAAAATATTGAACCCGCAAATATTTGAGACTTTTGGTTTCAGATGCTTTTCAAGAATCAGGTACTTGCAATTTAAATACTACGTCTAAAATTACTGTAGCTCGATCTGCTTTATAGCTGAGAATATTCTGCCGAGTATTTTCCGAATGAATACTTAATTACGTTATGTTGGTGTCTTGACCTGTATCGTGATGTTCACATTTCAGATTTCCTGTTATCAAAGATGTATATTTTCATTTTAATCAACTATTTACGAGAAACTGAACAAGGTCATAACTACCCTCTTCACTCTGCTTGCCGTAAATAATGATAAAATGAGCCTTTGTCACAGAATCCCCATCCCCTTCCATAAGAACTTTTAACACAAAGATAAACTTTATCACATGCTTTTTTTTTAAACCAATGCTGTTACATTTCTTATGTACCAACTTTATTGGAAATATACGTTTTTGTTTTGTTTGTTTGTTTTCTCTACCTCCTCTCTTGATATTTGGTGGACTATCGGTTTGCTGAGCCTCTCTGTATTTGGAGGTCCCCGAGCATTCGATGAGGTCGTGTACACAACGGTAATACCGTCCTTTGTGTTCTTTGTGCCACTTTGACGAAGCAACGACGTGTGTTAGTCGTGAGAAGCTCTGTTGGGTGCTGACATGGTGCTTCACGTGAACCTGCTGCTATCTGCCTCTTCTAGTCTTCAATTTCACTTGTCTTCTTATTAATACCAGAACCTAAATATGTCTTCTGCTTCCCGCTATGTAGCACCTGGTGCTAGATTTATAGCAGTAGGTGCTGATTTATAAGCTCCTGGTGCTGGATTTATAGCAGTAAGTGCTGATTTACAAGCTCCTGGTGCTAGATTTATAGCAGTAGGTGTTGATTTATAGCTTCTGGTGCTGGATGTATAGCAGTAGGTGCTGATTTAGAGCTCCTGTCACTGGATTCACAGCACTTGGTGTTGGATTGACTGCATCTGGTGTTGGAAAGGTATTGCATTAGTTTAGTGGCTCCCATGTCAGTGTGCGGCTACATTCGTATGCATGTCTAGGGATACATGATCTGACAACTAGCGAATGTGAAACATAGGGATAAAATTGTTTGCTGTATGTGCATTTAAAAGCATTTGAGAATATTTCAGTCTTCCCTTCTCTACTGCCAGCTTCTCTAAAAAGAAACTTTAAGAACCACAATGTCCTAAAATGATACGTGTCTTCACTTTATTCAGTGGGTTCAGCTCTGTCACTCATCACTGTAATCACGCACACCATTACTCACTTCACTCAAAATGTTTTGCAATCACCATTACGCTTAGGTCGATGCACACTAATGGAGTTTTTTCCTTCCTAATCGAATTTTTTATTTGTCACATGTGGAGAGCGCTCCCTTTTCTTTCGGGACTTTTCTCAGAATCGTTTCCTTTCTCTTTCGCTCTGACAAAATCACTGTTGAAATTGACACTCAGTTTTTTGTGTTGAGTCTTGGTGAGTGATCGGGGCTCCGTAAATCATAGTTGTTCTCGTGAAGTTTGTCTTTCTTTAATTGCCGCACATTCACGTTCTGTTGCGTTACGTTCCCTTTTCCCATAACGTTGCCCAATACAGACTTACGAGGTCTGGGTATGATGATGTATTATGTGCAGACTGCACTTAGCATGTTCTCATTTCAAAGATTAGTCTCTTGATCATTAGAATTAATTAACTGCTTAGGGATTAAAATTATCTCTGTCAACGAAAGTTTTGCTTAAGTCTACTGAGTTACTACCGTAAAAAAGGAGATTGCTTTAATACCTCAGAATTGTCATGCGTATTTACCGGTCGGATGTACAGCAAATGAACTTAACTTCTGCACCGGGAAATAGTTTTTGTATCTAGTACAACTCTTTAGCTTAGCTGTTAATCCTAACAGTTGTTTGGGAATTTTTAGAGCTTATTTATATGCACTATGATTCGCTGCTGACTAGGTGTTCGTTAAGTTAGAATTATTTACTGCTTGGTGAGACATGCAAGTTGAGTCTCAGGGAACGTATCAGAAATGAGGAAGTGACCATTTCTATGGGATTCTTATTTTTCATGCACGATTACACGCTTTGATTTCGACGTTTCCATACTGAGGCGTGCATCACTATGAAAAACACCAGTAAACTGATTAGTAGGTTGGGTTACTCTGAGCCATTATCTGTAATTTTCAAACAGTAAATCGTATTCGTAAGGCGTGATCTAATGAATTCATGTGGGATGAGTTAAGCTTAAATTATAACTAGAGTACGTTAAACGATGACACCTAAATTAGTATTCTGCGTTGTGGTTGTGCTAGAAATTACATAGTATAATAATATACTTTGATTTTACCATTAATCTGCTGTAGTCGTTCTCACCAAGTAAAAGTAAGCTAATTCTCTGAGCTCGTTTTAAATGCCGTAAAAATTCTCTTCTCTATTAAGTCGAGAAATTAAATTAACTTGTATTGTAAACCTGCTCTCTTCTTTAAGCGTTTCACTCGAAGTGAATGTTGCAATCAATCCCTCTTTAATTCTGTACTTTTTTAACAACCATTAATCAATTCACAACTGATACTAACTGAATGACATTCATTGTAGGTCTACCACAATTAGTGTACTCTTCTGAGTCATGCACTTGCAATTGATGTTGCACTCACGTGTTGATCCACCACATCCTTGGTTACTAACTCCAGTCTGCAACACGCCATAACAGTTGTGTCCACTCTGCAACACGTGATGACAGTTGTGTCAGGTGTGCAACACGTGATGACAGTTGTCAGGTCTGCAACACGTGATGACAGTTGTGTCAGGTCTACAACAAGTGATGACAATTGTGTCAGGTCTACAACACGTGATGGCAGTTGTGTCAGGTCTGGGATCAGGTAGCGGTGGAGCGTGTCACAATTTGGCTCACAGTTCTCAGGGAAGTCTCTGCTTCTCGGTTTAATGACACCATCGATGTCGTCCCTCATTCGTGGTCCTCTCAGTCATACGAACGCCCGCGTGAACACAGCGAGAATTCGCTCCAGCGCATTGCGTGGGTGTGAAATACTTGTTGGTCCTTATCTTCCTGACTATATTATGAACAGGATTAATTTACATTGATTTCAGCCCGTCGAAACTGTCAGGACCTTGGTAATGATAGAGGTATCCATATCTCTCACGGCAGCTACGGAAGTGAGCCATTATTTTTGTATCCGCAGTTTTATGTCGGGATTAAGTTTTATTTTTCCTCTACTTAATGTTCACCTTCAATGCTTGACACTAAACGTAATTAATATTTTTCGCTGTAGCCAAAAAAGTTTTTGTTATAATACCTATAATCTGTGCTAATAACTTGAATTTCGAAAAAATATGAAGGACTTCATTTGGGCGTGGTGCTGCAGACAGAACTAGCACTTTGACTTAATTGTTATACAGTTTTCTAACTATTTGCTATTTAGTTTTCCTCTACGCTTATTAAAAATATTTAGAAATTCGGCGATGACTTTCAAAGTGGAAGCTAAAAACGCTTCATTTGCCAGATCATCAATTATCCTATAACTCTGTCAGTTGTGGGGTCAGGGGTTGAATGCATTGCCTAACAACGCTCGGCCAGCATGACGCAAGGGTTGAGTGGTGACTGCCTTTGCTGCCTTCAGGAACCTCTGAATAACCCCTCCAGTTATCGGATCAGGGCCTTCCATTGTTTTGTCAGGCCATCTGATTGCCCGTATTATGGATGGGACGCGACTCGTGAAAAATAGACAGATTGGACCCATTGAAACGGAGTGGACTTTGAAAGAAGCGTTTCCTGCAGCCAAATAGCGACGGCCTCAGTTCGTGGCCAAGAGATGAGCACCAGCACAGATGGATGTCTGGAACTGATTTCACAACGTACACCGTGTTTTGCTACACGAAAATAAAGTAGCTTTTCATTATACTGAATTCTACTATCATTTTATGCAATTCGGATTCATCAAAAAAATGAACATGAACGATTATTTTTTGATCTTTCGTCGTCTCTCAGAAGCATATGATTGGATTTTTTCTCGTAGTCTTCAAAAGATATTCATGTTTATCTTTGACAATGTTCTAAAAATTGTAAGCAGCGAAGATTTGATGCTTTTTAATTTCATCTCCTAAGTCCGGCACTCATTATCGTTCTCCATCGAGTATCCTCGCATTGCAGTACCGTATAATCATCTGAGCTATAATCTAGAACTTTAATGTCTTATTTGCTTTTATCTTCAACATTAGTCGATCAACTAAGTACCAGTTGCTTTTTAATACAAGAAGAAAAGGAATAAAATAATTCGAACATATTTTTAGATTACTATGTTTAATTTGCTGACTAAGGACGCATAGTGCAATTCATTCGGCCTGTTTCTTTACCTGGGCAGCCTTCTGCTCGTCTCAAACTTTTGCACCCTCTGATTTGCTTGAATCGTCCACTGTAGTTGATTCACAACGTCAGATGATATAAAAACGAGTGTGTGAATTTTAGAACAGTAACATGCAGCATGAGTGACATAAAAAACTCATAAGTAACAATTTGTTTCTCGCAAATATGGTTATATCCGTATTGTATTATAGAATACGAGATTCCTCCATTAGGCCGTTTTATATAATACCCTCAAGACAGATTTTGTGTAAGAACATTACGTGAAGGGTTTGCTTTTGAAATGGGATTTTTTAAGCGAGTGATTACAACTGACAGATGGTCGTTCAATAGAGAAGATAGAGCGGACTCTCAGAAGCGCCTTCATTATGCTAGTGCCAGCGACTTCACCGCTGCACAAGTAGTGATCTTCTGGGCATCACCTACCACTGATGATCCTGCCCCTCGTGCGTCTTGATGAACGTTCCTAGAGCGTTTTTAGCTCTTGATGAACGTGCCTAGAGCGTTTTAGCTCCTGATGAACGTTTCTAGAGCGTTTTTAGCTCTTGATGAGCGTTCGTAGAGCGTTTTTAGCTCTTGATGAATGTTCCTAGAGCGTTTTTAGCTCTTGATGAACGTTCCTAGAGCGTTTTTAGCTCTTGATGAGCGTTCCTAGAGCGTTTTTAGCTCTTGATGAATGTTCCTAGAGCGTTTTTAGCTCTTGATGAACGTTCCTAGAACGTTTTTAGCTCCTGATGAACGTTCCTAGAGTGTTTTTAGCTCTTGATGAACGTTTCTAGAGCGTTTTTAGCTCATGATGAACGTTCCTAGTGTTTTTAGCTCTTGATGAACGTTCCTAGAGTGTTTTTAGCTCTTGATATAGGTTCCTAGATAACATTTAGCACTTGTTATTGATTCCTCGAGCACGTTTAGCTCTTGATGTAGATTCCTAGATTGTGTTTAGCACTTGTTATAGATTCCTAGAATACGTTTAGCTCTTGATGCACGTTCCTAGAGCATATTTAGCTCTTGATGCAGGTTTCTAAATTGCATTTAGCATTTATTATAGATTTCTAAAGTGCGTGTTAGTAAGTATGATTTTGTAATTCCTTCTTACGCATAAAAATTAGGTTGTCTTTCAGTGTTAGTGGCTTTGATAGCGATACTATTGTTTCATCTTTTTGAAAACTGTTGTATTATTCAAATTAAAGTTCAATTAAACAGTTGTGTTATTCAACTCTAATAGAATATAAAAAATTATGTAAATAAAATTATTGAAAAACTTATTACACCAGACCCTTAATTCACAGAATGATTGAACAAAACTATTTGCATTTATCATTTAACCACAAACTTAGAGCACCAAAAAAAAATGATTTGATGGAATGATATACAAAAACGATATGCATCACAGAACTACAAACTTCGAGCATCGAACCAATAATTCGATATAATTATTCAACGAAAACATTTACAAATTTCACAAAACTTTTAACTTAGATCACTGAAACAAGAGCTTTTACTCAGCAGCTGCAGAGCGTGAAAGAGTACACCAAAGAAGCCACACCTCCAGCCTAGGCCTGGGTTGTGTGGTTGCTGGCAGAGGTCATTGAATCTTCTTGGGAAATACAGAAGGGCTTTTTGTGCGTACCGTACCCTAATACAGACGCCTCATCCTGCGGAAGTTGTTCTTCGCAAGAGGACGGACGGAGGGTCGACACTTCCGGACCGAGTGTTCAGACCTTCCTCGTCCGTTCTTGTGTTTTGCTCCAGGCTCGAAGCAACTAATTCACCTTCGTGAGAAATGCTCGGGCTCATTATGCAAAGCGTCTGTATGCTTCACCATCTCACGCTTAGGAGTTTATGGTAAAGGCTCTGTACCTGTTCAGTATATTCTTTCTGCATTACATTTATATGTACCACACAAACTCATAGAGTATGAGTGTTTTAATTCTCATATACTCGTATATGCAGTTTTTGCGTGAGATTGTATTCTCCTTAAGTGATTAACTTCAAATTGTATGATCATCAATCAATTTAAACATCTTCGTGCTGCCAGCTTGGCTGAACAATTTCAGTCAAGTGTCATCAAATCTTAATTTCAAACATACATCCCTCAAGATGAGCTTCCATATGTGAACTTATGATGCAGGATGCAATTAATAACTTAAATAAATCTTTTATTATACTTTATTTACTGTTCGTTATATCTATGCAAATTTTTAAAGCCAGTAATCATTAAGACTATTATTGTTCAATCATTTTGGTTCACGTGAAACATTTATTTAATTCACTCGAACTTTTTTTCTCTCTCAAACCATAAGTACAGCTCGTGCTTGGGCAGGATACACGTGCAGCGGTTCCCTATTTATTGGAGTCACCATCTAAAATGTATTTTGGCATTTAAAACTCGTATTCATATAACTTTTTGCAATTTTTAGCTCTCGAGAAAGAGACAATATTATTCACTCCTATTCTCGTAAAATAAATATTGTATATTTTGAATTTATTATTCCGTTTTTATAACTTCTCTACAGCGTTTATTGAATGTGTCTCTTATTCCTGACAGTTGAAGAAGTCTCCATACCAATTTATTATTTGCATCATTCACGTTGCTGTAAGTCCATATGGAATTGGTAAAGATGTTTGTTCTGTATGAAGCTTTGCGGTATTGTGTACCCTAACATTTTTACTCTAAGAAGGAAAAAAAATTTAAAATAATTCGCTAGAAAAAGGAAGTTCCAGTTCCCTCGTCCTGGGTTCCTCTACACTCCATGTTACAGCGCACGAACAACTTGCGTGGGCCTTCATCTCTTTCTGCCTTCATCTTCAAGCACTTAACACGTTGCCTCCGATTGCCTGATTGGTGTAAAACTTCACTTTGTAAGAATAGTCACTAGAAGGATCTGAAAAAATTGCAGAACCTAACCTAAGTGGTACACATACGTACGTACCACTTCGGAGTCAACGTGTTAAACGATTTGAGTTCTGCTTTTCGTCTCAAGTCAATTGCTGTAGAGATGACTTTTGTCATGTGGAGGTCTGTGAGCACGGATGCATGTGCGAGACAAAAACATTCTGTTGTTTTTCGAAGTAAAGTTTTTTAATTAATTGGTGAACTCGGATTTTCTCTTCTTGTGAGTGACGTGCTTAATTAAAACTGGCTCTTTTCCTCGATGAAGGGACTCGCTCCGGAGAAATATTTGTATTGTAATTTTATTTGTTCTGTTATCATGTCATCAAAAGTACACCTGACCAGCAATGGAGAGTTATGTCTAACATCATCTATTCAAACAAAGCAAATATTTTACGCTATCTATCAACAGAATTCCCTTGCCAGACCAGTTTTTAAATATTTAATATTATGCCTGGTTCAGTGAGGAGACAGATTAGGATTTGAGTTCTAATAAATTATTTGATAACGAAATAGACGATCTTTTTAAGTAAGAGTATAAATCACTGCTCATAACATTCCAATTTCTCTCTTGTGCCATGCAAGTGTATTTTCAGTAAATACACTTGCGTATAGTTACTCAAGAAATTAGTGTTTACACGTCGGAGAATTGGTTTATCGTTTACACTTGCTTAGAATTGGTATATTGTACATGTACATACACGTGCTGAGAATTGGCTAACTACTTACACGGGCTGAGAATTAGTTTATTGTTTACACGTCCTGAGAATTGATACATTGCTTAAAAGTGTTGAGAATTTGGTAGCTTCGACTGCAACTCACGACACACAAGCCTCGAAGTGAGTTGTGTCGCTGGAGTTGCCATCTAAGGATCATCTGAATCCATGTCTGGACTCAAAGTATGATAAGGCATAAATAACATACCGTTTTAGCTGCTGAATCGAAATTACGTGAAACCTGGTCTCTTAGTTGGGTAGAGGAGTCGGATCCTGGAGATCTTGCCAAGACTCGCGATGCTATTCTCATCATCCTGGACTTCATGGATTCTGTGCCATTAACCTGGTTTGCTCTAAACACCGTTCAAGCCAAGGGAAGGGCTTCAACGATACTCAGAATTCTGCAATCGAGTGCATGATGTTTTCTCTGAAATGTAGATAATGCATGAAACCAAGAATGAGGCTGTTTTCAAAATGATGTACAGAAATTATTTTTAATTAATGTTTTGAGTTTCCAAAGGTCTGTTCAAGTAACCAATGCTTGTAACTCGTTTTCCATTCAGGTGCTTTTTACGATTGAGAGTTGAAGTTTTTCTGGCATCTAATATGTAATCATTGAGAACAATAAAATCATCTTTTTTTGAAAGCTATTTCCTAAATACATTTGAAGAAAACGTATTGTTTAGTAACTTACCCGTATTCTTCGCGCGGTTCCTCCGTGTTCGTTCGCTTGCTTCTAGTCACGACCATTTTGGAAGTTCGAGCGGCTCTCACAGAAATAATTTGTGCGACTCTGCAGTCTAATGGCGACTGTCCTCGCAGCTCAGCGCATCAGAGAGTCACGCTGTGTCCGGCACTGGTCTGCCATGCTTCTTGTATGCTCGTTTACTAGTGTGTGTGTGTGTGTGTGTGCTGGCTTACCTGTCGTGTGTGTGTGTGCTGGTTTACCTGTCGTGTATATGTATGTGCTGATTTACCTGTCGTGTGTATGTGCGTGCTGGTTTACCTGTCGTGTGTGTGTGTGTGTGTGCGCTGGCTTACCTGTCGTGTGTGTGTGCTGGTTTACCTGTCGTGTGTATGTGTGTGCTGGTTTACCTGTCATGTGTGTGTGTGCTGGCTAACCTGTCGTGTGTGTGTGCAAGCGCGAGTCTGTCGTGTGCTTGGATCTGCAAAAATACTGTCATGTGCTTGTGCCTGAACAGTGACTCATCATATTTGTATGTACGTCTGGAAACGTGTAGGGTAGCACGTACATTTAAACAGTGCTCTGCCATCTACTCAAATTTGGAAACATGTTCTGTTGTACTCATAAACAAACTTGTATTTGCCGTTGACTTAGGTCATGAGCCTAATAGCTGAGTTACAGGAATTATTTGTGCAGCCTCTTTATTTTTTTTTGAGGGCTTTCATGAGCAGTTTATAAAAATCGGAGGAATTCCTCGCTTAGAGTAAAGCTTATTATTTTACGATGAGAATTTTGTGTTCACACTGGGTGTACTGTGTACACATTATTACAGCTTAAAGTAGACCATTATTTTAGGAGTTCTTCAGAAGAACTGAAGCCTTGCTTTCAAGCACTCGCTAACCAACCACGGTACGTGGGTTGACATTTCATTCTTGTGCTAAATAACCTCAATAAAAAAATATTCAGCGCCAACGAAGTGTTATGTATGTATACCTCAGTCAGCTCCCTACATCGCTTGCTCACTAGGACTGTCTGCTTTGTATGTTTTTGAGAGCTGCAAGTGAGAATAAAAAGCGGCAACAGGAACGAACCGTTTTGTTTATTCTTGGGTTGCTACCCAAGTCCCATGCCGTGTGTACTCACAATCATCAGATACGGGTGTTAAGCATGATAAATCGGTGTTATTAAATAAGAAATTGAGGCTTCATATTATGTATGGTTTTATAAGCCCAGACCTGAACACTTGCTGCCTCATCTTTAGAGACACCAGCTTCCTGTGTAATATTCCAACCGTGTGCAGAAAACTTACTCGATCGTTGCTTTCACGGACAACTCATTCTTTTGGTTTGTTAATGATTATAGACGAGCACACGAAGTATTCTGTACCAAAGTTATATCAGCCGAGGATTTTTGAAAATTGAACTTCTAAATTTCAGACACGAGTTAATGCTGCTCAAGTGTTAAACTTGCAGACATTAGCCTTTGTATTCGGAATGTGGAAGCGTCAACCACTGCTTCATGTGCGTGGAGGCATCCTTGTGAGTTTGATGACTGTGTACGTCACAACCGCAGCTACCGGGACGCACATGCTAGTATCAGTGATACACACACATACACACACACACACAGAAACACACACACACACACACACACGGCTGAGGTTCAAGGTCCCTCGGAACCACACTCGCTCCATCCATACTCCACCTCCACCCGCATCCTCTTCTCCTCCATCAGCTCCATTTGCATGCTGTGCACTCGCTCACTCCACCCAGCGGCTTCTGCGACGCTGAGGCTGGGTTCCGAATTTCACGAAACTATCCTGTATTTCGAAAATAATTAATAGTATCTTTACTATTAAAAGAAATTTGTATTTCTCCTAAATTGTGCTTGAGAATTTAGTCCAGATGGAAAGTCTGGTAGACGTCAAACTGTACGTGATCTCATCTGGAAAAGAAAAGGAACTATTCTGGATTCTAAAGCTATATGCTTTAGGTAAATTTCCCTTCCCGTATAGCGTGTCTAAAATGACGTCCCCGTATAGCTTGTCTAAATTGACGTCCCCGTATAGCGTGTCTAAATTGACGTCCCCGTATAGCGTGTCTAAATTGACGTCCCCGTTTGCGTGTCTAAATTGACGTCCCCGTATAGCGTGTCTAAATTGACGTCCCCGTATAGCGTGTCTAAATTGACGTCCCCGTATAGCGTGTCTAAACTGACGTCCCCGTATAGCGTGTCTAAATTGACGTCCCCGTATAGCGTGTCTAAATTGACGTCCCCGTATAGCGTGTCTAAATTGACGTCCCCGTATAGCGTGTCTAAACTGACGTCCCCGTATAATTTGAAGGGAAAAACAACAGTCGACTTTTTGACCCTTCAGAAATACAGAGAAAAATTCTCAACTTTCTCTTTAAGCTTTACTTTGCTGGTAAGTGCAAATTTCTGTTTAGTAAGTCCTTTTTGATTTATCTACTACACACATTACCCGAATATATTGTAAAATTTTCTTACACTTGTATTACTTTTAAGCGTGTCTCGTTATAACCTTATCTTGACTTGTAAGACGCACAGCGTTCACGTCAGTGTGTGGGGAAGCAAAACTCGTTATTGAGCGATCATAAATTATCATGTAAATGAAAACTCGTCCCAAAACAACGTTAACACAATCTACAGCTTCTTCTCATTTACTTTCATGTTTGTCATGCATCACTTTTTGTGAACTGAAACCCCACTGGTAATATTAGAATGTTAATATATTAGTCAACGTGTTACAAATTTACCTTTTTACGCCCTTTGGAGTGTGCATTAAATCAGTTTATATCGATGATTTCTTCCTATGATAGGGACTAGTTTTAATGATTTCTTCCTGATGGGGACAAGTTTCAGTGATTTCTTTCAGCAGTGGGGACAAGTTCTGATGATTTCTATCAGTGCTGGGGACAAGTTTCAGTGATTTCTTTCAGTGATAGGGACAAGTTTCAGTGATTTCTTGCATTGATAGGGACAAATTTCAATGATTTCTTGCATTGATAGGGACAAATTTCAATGATTTCTTTCATTGATGGGGACAAGTTTCAATAACTTTTTCCAGTGATCAGGACAAGTTTCAATGACTTCTTCCAATGATAGGGGCAAGTGTTCGCTAGTGTTGACGCTTTCAGGCGCCCTCCCACCACTCCTGCAGAAGCTCAAGTACATTGAACTCGCCGGACCCACTCTGACTACTGCGCACGTGTGCTGCAACACAGACCACTCCTTCTACAAAACGAGTCAAAAATAATTCATTCCCAATTAGGATGTTGTGTAATTCATGGTACGGCATCGAACTTTAAAATGCCTCAGTATAGCATTCATAGTTTGCAGATATTCCACAACAGGTTATATACTGGGTGCAACAACATAACTTCCTTTTTTGAAAGCGCTTTGCTTTAAAAAAAAGGATGTTGTGGTGCCGCACCCTATAGTAGTAATGTCTACGGTTACTACCTAAACTTCACTCTCTAGTGCCACTGTTCTTCCTGAACAGGTGGAAAAGGTCTTTTCTCGTAGATAAATCTTTTAGAAATTACCCACTTTAGAGTGACCTTGCATCTCACAGCGCATTTTCAGTAGGACATGTAATAGAAGCTTATTTATTTGTTTGTCTTAGCTAGGAAGTCTTAATAAGTGTTATTTTTTATGTATTTAGGAGCAGTATCAGATGTGAAATTTCTAAAATAATCCACGCAGAGTTTTAACAATCTATATTTTCTAATCAACGTGCTTCACTGTCTAGGTTCTTGTGAATGTGAGTTTTGGCAAGTTTTTTTACTGGTTTCAGGTTTGATCCTTGTTTTGTGTAGCTTTTCTTCAGTTATTTTAACACATGGAGTTCAATCTATTTTTGAATATTTTTAGTGAGCTCTGAAGCCAGCTAATCAGAATTACCGCTGTTTTCTCTTTTTGTATATCTGTACGTACACATGTAGGACCTTAATTCATTTCAAAAAACTATGGTGTTGTGTATATTAAACATAACTTGCGTATACCATTCAATTCTCACTGACCATTCATACACCATAAAAAACACACTAAGTAGTGACGCTTTTGCATGAGGAGCTGGCTTGAGTTCTGACAGCTTCATGTGCATCCGGAAGTTGTTTCTCTTTACTCTTGGTCGACTGGTGAGCGAACCCGCTTGCGATGCGGGAAGACCCGGGTTTGAGACCCGCAACCGCCGTGATCTGTTTGTGCTTGACCATCGGCGGCTAGAATTACGGCATGGGACTAGGATATCGATCCAACAATGAGTCAAACGGCTCATTCCTAATCCCTCATTCTTTATTTTTAAAACCAGCTTGGGCGATTGCTGAGCGAACCCGCTTGCGATGCGGGAAGACCCGGGTTCGAGGCTCGCTGCTGCCATAGTCGGTTTGTGTATGACCATTGGCGGCTAGAATTACGACATGGGACTTGGGTACCGACCCAAGAATAGGTCAAAAGACTCGTTCCTATAGCCTCATTCTATTCTATTCTAACTACCTACTTCCACACCCTGAGTTTGCTCTAACTACCTACCTCCACACCCTTGGTCTGCTGTAACTACTTACTTCCACACCTTGAGTCTGCTGTAACTACCTACCTCCATACCCTGAGTCTGCCGTGACTTCCTACTTCCACACCCTGAAGTGTGATGCAACACGCCCTGCCGACGCATATGTGAAGTTCCCCTCCACACACACACTGAGTCTTGGGGACACCCACGCTGTTTTGTTTCAGTAGCTCGTACCTATTTTTATTCCTCTGTGAACTTATCAAAAAGAAAAATGGATTCTTGTTATCAAATAATTGTCATCTCATACATCACAAAGTATTGAAAGGAACTATTCGCTTTCAACGTAGATTTTATTTAAACATTGTTATTTCCAGGACTTGTGTACAAGTTCAGTTACGATAGCATTAAACCAAAATATTCAGTTATTTTGGAGTAATCCGCAAGGGAGACATTAAGTCAATTGGAATGAAATTTTTTTATCGTACATCTCATGAATGGCAAATTGCATACTTCAGCCTTGTGGCATACTCCAGGTCTCCACTATCGCTGCAAAGAGATGTACGTTAGAGCAAACCCATTTGTAGATCATCTTGGCGGAAAGTTGCTGACCTTCTCATGCGCAAGACCGCGGTCATCTTCGATACTTGCGATGCCGCCTGGGCAGCTAACTTCCTTTTTTTTGCTGCCTAATACTCAAGTATTTCCTTAATAGATAAAAACATCGCAGCAGTGATCTCGTAAGAGGTGACTAGATTGCTTAGCTGCGTGACCGATCATACGCTTTATTGAGCGACTGACTAAAATTCCTAGCAATGTACCAATACTTAACCTAATTTTAGCGTAAAGTGATACATCCTTGACAGTCATAATAACTTTTCTTTAACAGTGAGGATTTAAAATTTTCTCATTTCATTTCCAAAACAGAGTGGAATTAGGAGAGGGATGCACAATTATTTTCAGGTTATTTACAAGCAGTAACATGTTTTTGTGTCCTAAATCATGGTCCGTCTAAAATTGAAGTGTGTGTAGAATTTAAAACCGCTTATTTGATTTACTTCCATCAATAAAAAATCCAGAAAGTCGTGCTAAATATGAAGTGTCTGCTACCTTCGTAAAACAACTATAAAGTTCACTTAATTGCTAAACTTGTACTACCCAAAACAACTGATGTTTTTTATTATCAGCAGCTAGCAATACACAGTTTTTGCTGCAGAATGTATTGCTGCATATTTATTGATATTTTTTTGCTGCATTCAAGGCAACAAGCATGTGATGTTTATTCTGTGGTCCTATTTTCTAATTACTCTTGCCTTCAAAATGATACCAATGGCTGAAGAGCGTTTTTGCTGTAGATAATTTAGCTCGAGCTGCTTTCTGTGCAGCAAAAGTGTGGTCAAATTTCATATATTGAACGAAGTTTTGTAGAGGTTGCCTCTTAATAATTGCAGTGCTGTGCAGCATCGCTCAGACGTAATATTGACAGATAATACATTAATTATAATTTCAAGTGTTGGTTTTTGCGCTTCGTAACCTTTTTCCTCGGGCGAGTCTTGCCGTGCCAAGTTTAAATTCTTAGCGCCTGGAGGCAATTATTCTGATCGTTGTTTGTGCTCGTAGTCATGCTATCGTTAAAAGTTCATGATTTAAAATGTTAAATTTGCTCATACATTACTTGTAAAGTGGTCTCTACGAACATCAAACTTCTAAACTGCTCATACGCTATTGATAAAACAACTACTACTAATTTCAAATGATTAATGTTCACATACGTTACTCATAAAATAGTTTCCATAATAATAATTTTGAATGTTCAATCTCCACTCATGCCTTAGGCGTAACAACCGTTTTCTTGGACATTGAAGCACCTGCTACAGGTAGGGCCAGCGTCAGGGACCAGTTTTTAGGTCGGTTTAACTGACCTGAGTCAGGTCGGTTGGTCGGCTCCACTCACCAGGGGGTCGTTCGTTCAGTCTCAGCGGGAACAAGGTCAAAATCGCAAATTGTTTCTTTTTAGGAAAGTAGTCTAACTCTGTAAAAAATTTTGACACTCACACATGTATGTAAACTGTTGAATTTGTGAACGAAATGTGTCGGGTACTAAAAAACTATTAAAAAATTGAATTGTATGATTTTACCTGAGGTTGGGATTGTGGTTGACTGCCTCTACATACTTCGTTCATCACGCTTCTAGATCAACCTATAAAAAGTAATCACTACTAATAAAGCATTTGAAGGGTCTCTTAGCGTAAGTTAATAAAGAAGCCACAATATCCCTCTGACACTTCCTAAATTATTATCAAAATAATTCATTTTTAAAATAAATTTATAAACTTTGTCTGCAGTGCATGCTTCTCCAGTTTTACTAGATCCCATGCCCAGCTTTGTAGTGGCCATACTGAATAGAAATTGCAGTTGACGATCAGTCATTGTTGCATCATGATTACTTGAACCATTCATCTCAAAAAATTAATAGAAAATAAAGAAAATTTTAGGCACAGTACAGCTAGGCAACTCATCATCTTCTGACCAACGACGGTGAAACTCGCCCGTGAGAAGCAAGCTTCCTTCGTTGCCATGACAATAACTTTCTCGCTTGGGTGAGATATTGCTCTCTTCCATTATCTGTCTTGTTGCTACCCACTGCCCATTTTATCAGTGTGTTGGCATAATTACTAAGCCTCTCATGTCATTAGTGAGTTCTTGTTACTTCTCAATTCAAGAGATTCGATCTAGCGGTCTCCGCAATTTTTTTCGGCCATGGCAGAAACTCAACGTCCTGTTTTCGCGTGGCGTGATTGTACTTTTTGTGTCAATAGTCAGGTGTTTAAAAACTATTAAGCCTCATACTTACGTACTCAGTATGATGTAACAGTTTCTTACTGACTGCAAAATCATAACTTTCATGGGCGAAAGCACATGAGCGGCCTCCGTAAACTAGCTTTCTCGCCCTGTAGCTTTTTTTTTGCTGATGTTTTGTTGCAGTGTCTCCCTGCCATATGAGGTGCATTGCTCAATACCTTCTTGACTTCTTCTCGCCATTTGTGTTCACAAATGTTGCTGAGTGATAAATTTTCTTAAATTTACTGCACTGCTTAGATGCCTCATACTTGCTTGTTTTTCACAACACTTCCATTTCCATATTTCACAATCTGATGATAGAATATCCTACTGTTAATTCTGATGCGTATCTGCTACACTTTACTAATAACATTTTCCCACTGGTTTCAGCTTTTCTTGTTGTATAAAAAGTACAAGTCCTTCTCGATACCATACTATTACATTCTCAGTTTTAACAAGATTATCTAACTGAAAAAGTATTTCTGGGCACGTTATTTAAACTTTTTGCTTCAGCAGTCACCTTCCCTGAAATGCATAGGACATTTCCACTTCGTACCACGAGACGGAGGCCTGCTCCAAGGCCTCATCATGGCCAACTCCAAGTGATACAAGGGATTGCGCCTGCGTAGGCGCGTGAAGCACCAACGCACTCCACCCTTTCTTATGCTCATGGTGAGCTACTCAAGTATGATCCTTCCGAGTAGGATCCTTCCAGCCAAATCAAAACGGTCTCCGAGTCCTGAAGAAAGTTATAGCTGCTTGGACTTAACAGTATTGGCACTACGTGTAATGATATGTATGTACATGATTTGGGTAAAAGTTCAACGTTTGGTCCTATTTGTAAGTTTTTAATGTATTTTCTCAGTACTGTATTCAATACGGTATCATAAACTTGAAGGCAAGGTCCGTGTCCGTTACTCGTACTGCCAAAATTAATAATATGTTCGACTTTGTTAATTTTATGTTGACATTCAAGTGTTTCGTTAACGAAGTTCTCGTGTCATTTAATTTTCTGGTATTTTTCGTTAAAAAATTGAAATTCCATCACAAATGTTCTGTTTACTGGCAGTACCTACAAGAATTTACGACGCCCACTATATATTCTAGTCGAAGAATTTACCTCCGTAGTCCGTGCACACTTCAGTATTGACTCTAGTTCAACAAAAAGTTAATGGTCTTTGTTCTGTCAGTGAGCCTGTGTTATGGGTAAAATAACTCGTCGTTGTTTCTCGTTTCTCTGTGGGCAAATTTGTTAGCCCTCAAAGAGAACAAGCAAGGTCGCACATTGGAGCGTAAAGATTTAACGTTGTTACGTAAGCAATTATTTAGATGCCTGACGTCATGTGAAAGGGAATCGTGTCGTTTGCACGAATACTGTTGTCCTTGACATGAAATGCTTTTACTAAATTTCTAGGGGGAACCTTCCTTCCACCTTGTTGCCCCTATCTAAGCAGTCCACGCCTTTATTGGTGTACCCTGCGCATGCTTCTTTTCAAAACTTTATTTACACTACTAACTTCATACAGGGTGCTGCAACGTAACTTCGTTTTTTTTAAAAGGAACTTCCTTTGAAAAAAGGAAGTTATGTTGCAGCACCCCGTACATAACTTTTACTGTGCCTTGTACATACACTTCCTAGCACCTGACTCTATCCAACTCCCTTCAGCGCTTCTTGTGCATATTCCGCCCAATCACTCAGTGCAGTTTACACTTTCTCTTACTAAACCTCAACAATGTTTTCCCACTGCACCCTAATACCTCCCGTTACTCCATAAATTTGTTTTTGCTCAAGACACTCCATGCACCTTAGAGCACAAGCTACACATTCCATCATCTCGCTTGGTACAGCTCCCATTACTATTCTCATTACCTCTTTCATCACCTCAGACTCATTTCACTCCTAAACCTACCATCACTTCACTCCCTTCACCACCCCCATGACAGCCCCCATGCCCTCTCCTCCCACTTCACTCCCACGCCTCCCCCATACACAGCTTCTCCCACTTCACTTCCACACCTCCCTCATACACGGCTTCTCGCCACAACATGGGTGTTTTGAACCATGGATGACGTGCAACGTTCACTGACGCGTGCCTGCCACGATGAATCTTTGCACAATATTTACGCTCTCCAGTCGCGTCAGTATATTTGTCTCCATTATCCTTTTGAACTGAGGTCAGTGGCAGCCTGCGCATTGCATGGATCCGAATTCCTCATGTATGACATCGCTGAGTACAGCCACCGGTGTGGGTCATACCTCGCTGTGAGATATGTGGAGGAAAGTCATACCTCGCAGTGAGATACGTGGAGGAAAGTCATACCTCGCAGTGAGATACGTGGAGGAAAGTCATACCTCGCAGTGAGATACAAGGAAGAAAGTCATACCTTGCAGTAGGATACATAGTTATTCGTGTTAATGAAGTATTAAAATTAATTATTCGTATTAATATTTGTCAAAGGAAAGTCATACCATGCAGTGAGATACATACGGGGAGGATCTGAGGCGAGCCAAAAGACCAGTGTGGTGATCATGACTCCTGAAACAGAACTTCCTCCCGCACATCCTGCTTCCTGTTGCCGCTCACTGCGCTGCTCTGGCAGTTATCTTTTCTCCAGTAATTCTCCTCTTGATTATGAAATTGACTTATAGGCGTTGTCTACGAGTCTCTTATATTTCAATCACACTTTTCAATACTTCCTCTTTTGTTTCTGTTTTTTGTGGTCGTTTTGTTTTTTAGCGTTTTATTTCATTTCTGTTTTTAGAACTGTTTATTTTTATTCTTTATATTGTTTCTAACAATACGATGCAAGTTAACTGAAATCGTTGCAACTTCATTCGTGAACTCCGAGGCTTCCTTGTATCCTTCTTGTCCGAAATTTGTTTCCTCTTGACATTTGGTGGTCTTTCAGTGTACATTTTTTTGTCCCACTTTTGTATCACTGCATAATACCTTTTGTTCGTTACAACGACTAAACTTGATATCCTGAGGTATATCTATGAGGAATTTTGGAAGTATATTCCAAACGAAAGACCGCTGCCACATCATTTAATTCCTTTTATTTAAACAACTTAAGTCTTCGTTGGAGCATCTCGTTTTTTATCGCATGCTCTGGCAGGAATTTGTTGACGGAGGTCAACCTTTGTCTTCTGACTGTAACTGAAAAAAAAGGAACTGTGTTTTTCTCTCGCAAATCGAAGTAAACTTCATGCGTTGCTGAATCACTCTCTCCCTGGCGGTCTGTCATTCGTGAGCGTGAACTCCACTTTCTGCCTTTTTCTTTCGAAGGCTCGCAGAGCAGCACGGATCTTACAGACGTCATTTTCCTACTTGGGACCGCGAGTGTTGTCATGAAGCTTAATGCTAAATTTATTTTAGAAGGCATTAAATTTCTGTAAAGTAATATATGAATGACATCACTTGTGAGGAATCTCTTTTGGCTGTATTTTTTGCTTATGAAATTTTTCATCGGAGTTATAACACGAAGTCAATAGTCGTAATTATGTGAGCATCAAAATATCACTTTACGTAGCATTGCGTCACATGCTTGCCGTACGCACGTGATTTTATATTCAAGGGTTAGAGCGAGTTCTCATGCTACAAGGACTATCTAAATTGACTATTTTTATTCACAAGACTCTGTGGGAATCAAAATTGATTCAGCTACATTTTGTTACATTAGTGTGTACAAGGACGTTTTGAAGCTTTGCAACTGTTCTATTGTTAATGTAGTATTTTCTATATTGGATCGTCTCTTCCAGTGCATTAACTGGCTTCATACTCAACTAACATTTAAAGAACGAAATAGAATAAACCATAAAAAAATTCTCGGCTCTTTGATCTGTTCAGAGGTTGCATTAAAATGAAGTTGAAAATAAAAAGGTATGTCTTATTTCCACTAAAATTACATCTGTTGTTGTGCTGCACTTGAATATTTCATGCTTGAATACCAGCAGGCGAAGAATACCCAAGCATGAGTGTTTTCTTGTCGATCATCTGTGAAAACAGAAGGTTTTTGGAATTACACTTAAAACTATTGACAAATAAAGTTGTTCGTTTCCCTAAACTGCCTTCATGAATTGTTTTAATGGATTAAAGTTCCTTTAAAAAGAGATTTAGCAAAAATTGAGTTTTGCTGCTGAGATGAAATGTCGTGGTATGACTTTTATCTTTGTAAAAACTACGAAAATGGGTTTATTTTCTGATCGAAATTATTTTGATATTATTGCTCCTAATATATTTTGTAGCGGCATACGCTGAGGTATGTTTGTCCTACTTGTTTATGAATCGTTGGATTTCAAATTTCTAACAGTGCATTTCAAAAGCAACGTGTGAGACGCTGTATCAGTTGTGCTGACTGAGCTGTCAAGGTGTGAGACGCTGTATCAGTTGTGCTGACTGAGCTGTCAAGGTGTGAGACGCTGTATCAGTTGTGCTGACTGAGCTGTCAAGGTGTGAGACGCTGTATCAGTTGTGCTGACTGAGCTATCAAGGTGTGAGACGCTGTATCAGTTGTGCTGACTGAGCAGTTCTCCTGTACTCACAAGCGCATTCTTGTGTTTGCAACCATGACCCTGACCAGCATTTGGTCTGCTGTGGGTGCTGTGAAATAAACAGCATCATTTAACTCAGAGACTATCGTAATTATATCCCTGGTCTGATGATAAGTTTGTAGTGGAAACAATGTGCTTCTATGCCTGGAAACTTTTCTCCCGGAGTGTTGTATTTCCGTGCGAACCGTTCAGGGTATTTGCGGTCTACAATAAGCCGTTGGTGAGGGAGCAATTGAAGGTCGGTGGACGAAGGCAGTAAGTATTTTATTTATTATTGTTTTATGTAGCAAAATTATGTTCAAGAATTTAATACACCGTTACATGCCTGCAGAGTTCACAGGAAGCGTGTGAGAATTCCTCTCTTGTTGACCTTAACCTATTAAGTTTTGTCTCAACTCGTTTGGCTGCTGCTGCTCGCGGTGTTTCGTCTCAATGCAGTCACCGGGCATAAGCCGGATCTTAAAAAATGGATACGTCACAAAGTTCGCTTCGTTTTAAGTTTCAGTTTTGGGATTGAAGCAGTTTGCTTGTATTTAAAGTTCGTTTAGGCAATGCGATGTCAGAAAGCCTGGAAATCATGTGCTGCTCGCATAGATGCAATAGCTATTATCGTGGCATAGACCATGTATGGTTTACACGCATAAATGGATAGCTGTGGTCTTGTTTACGGAGGAACGAGACACTGGGAAGATGAACGCAATTTTGAGTGGCAACCTGGAGGAAAATTATGAAAAATACTCCGATAAGTAATCGTGCAGGCAATGTCTTGGAACGTAAAATTTTCTCTTTGTTATACCTGCAGACAAAGTTTTAAACCATCTCTCCTGGCTAGATAGTCATTCTTTACGAGGTAGTAAATTTAGATATTGTGGACTGTTCCCACGTGAATATACTATTTTATTAGCTAGTCACTATCTAGTATTCATATCGAACACTGTGCAATTATTAACAGTGTTCGATACGATAGCACTTGCTTTAATTGCTGAAAAGTGCGTCTATTCGGATCTATATGCATTTCTTTATGATCGTTTTTGTTTTTGACCACCGCTTTGATTTTTCACCCTGTATCTGTTTAATCTGAAAGCTGTGCATGTGATGACAAATACGGTCCACACTGACAAATTTGTGACATATAATAGACGTTTTCTAAGACTGTGCTTTGTGCAAATGATCCGAATGGGAATGCCTGTGCACCTTAAATGGGCATTCTTCCTAGAAGGTGAACTGCATAATGGGGGAATCCTCGTCTAGTCGCTCGTTCTCGACCTTATTTGATGCGATGTCTAGATCGCAGTGTCACTGTTGTAAGTTAAGTTGTTGCATCTTACGTTCCTGCATGATTTCTTAAATCAGCGTTGTTGCATCTTACGTTCCTGCATGATTTCTTAAATCAGCGTTGTTGCATCTTACGTTCCTGCATGATTTCTTAAATCAGCGTTGTTGCATCTTACGTTCCTGCATGATTTCTTAAATCAGCGTTGTTGCATCTTACGTTCCTGCATGATTTCTGAAATCAGCGTTGTTGCATCTTATGTTCCTGCATGATTTCTTAAATCAGCGTTGTTGCATCTTATGTTCCTGCATGATTTCTTAAATCAGCGTTGGTACATTTTATGTTCCTGTGTGATTTCTTAAATCAACGTTGTTGTATCCTACGTTCTAGTATGATTCCTTAAATGAACGATGTTTCACAGCTACATTAATGATCAGTAGTAAAGTCTTAGATTCAGATGCTGTTGTTTTCTCTTAAGTGATGCTAGACATCAAACATTCAACTGAAAGTCGTGTACGGGGTCGTACGAGTGAAGGACGGATGGTGCTGCAGATGTTTGTGCATGGCAGAGCAACGCGAGACGTTGTTCTGTAAGTTCGAGTTTTGTTGTACTTCTACAGAATGTGAGTGGATGCCAGTCTGACTGAAAAATAAGTGATGGATTTTTAATGAAAAGGCACATACTCAGTCTATAAATTAAAAAAAAGCAATTTCCGCACAAATCTTGAGGTTATTATATTGAAGAGTAAGCATTTTATGTTAATGGGGCTGGTTTTTTCAGCTTCGTACCTCTGTTTAAAGTATTTCTCAGCGTTTTTCTTAATAATTAAAATAACAGCATTATAACATACCATTGCACTTCCCTACTAAAAAGATTGCAACCACTTATAGAAAAGTGCATTTTATAGAGGGAGTGGCTGCTTAGTTTACTCGCTGTTGAGGTTTGTTATCATTACGTAGAAACGCAAACCTGTTTGTTTTCAAGGTACTTAACTTTCGTAGATAAATTGGTAGGCTTGTACCAGGGATCGAACTCTGCACTCACACTAGTATCACTCAGTCAGCATACTCCTTCTTTTCCCACCATAAAACATCACAAAGACTTTCTGTCATTTAGCAGATGAGATTTACAGAACTCTAAAAGTATTCGGTCATTGAACTCATGTTATTTCATCAAAAAAATAATACTGTAGTCTATGTTAGTATTTTCTTCAAAGTATTTATAGTATAGCTTGAATGGATAATGGCTAAGATAAAGCTTCATTAAAACACGATTTACCATCTCAAGTATAACTAAAGATTCATGAGTAAAATGTTTCGAATTCATTTGCAAATTCATTCGGAGGCTCACATAATTCTTTTAGAAGAAAACACTGCAGAGTAGAGACCCACCTTTGGGAAGGGCGTCCTCGAGGAACACAGTTTGGCTCACAATTACGAAAACTCTTAATAGCTCATGTGTTTCTGCGAGTATTTTGCCTCTTGATTTCCGTCATTACCCTGTGCGTGAAGTGCTGGGCAGATATTGCGTCGTTTTGAACCTTCCTTGCCAGAATTTCCCACCCAGCCTTGGTTGCGTTGCGTTTCAGATAATTTTCTGTGATCATAGATTTTGCATTTCCTCGCGAACTCAAGGTTAAATGAACTGATGAGAGCTAAGTGATAGCCTTTCTTGGGATACGAGTTGCTGTATGTGGAGTCAAGATATAATTTTGGGGTGCTAAAGTCTGTTAAATCTAACGTGAGGCATGTAGTGATCTATAATGTAAGTCTGAACGCTCCCGGTATGGATTTCATTAAATGATAAAATTTAATTTATCATAAAATTTATAAAAGACTGAATTTTTAGGCTATAATTTTTGCTAAATGTCTTGGCCAGATTATTGAATATGTTTGTACTTCATTGATTTAATTTCTGTAAATTTTCAACTCAATCTTTAAATTTGTGTACGTTTATAGTGTTTTTGAAGCTTTGTTTCGTGTGTTCTATATGAACTGTAGAGAAAGAGCTCGCGATTATATTTTTGAGTAAAATTTTGTGCTTGATTTGCTAGTTGTGATTTCATTTCACACAGCGACCGCGAGCCATGTCGCTATTAGAAGCTTTATCACTACGTGCAATGCGTGTCAGGGTTGTATGTTGATGCTAGCAAGGCTTTAACTAACATACAATGACTATTTGCCCTCTCTGACCATACGCCCTTCAAATCTCCCACAATTATCACTGTGATCCATGTCCAGCATTCCGTGATTAACGCAGTTGAGCAATGAGACCATGTCCTCAGCAGCTTTGTCTATTCTGGAAATCAGTGAGTATGTGAGAGACTTTGCCATCGTCAATTTTTAGTTGCTCGTGAGTTCTTGTTTTCATACATCGAGTTCATCAGTTCAGTTCTCCATGGAGCACGCGGCATACCTAATCCCAAGAACTGGAGATAAAGTGAACTTTCGTTGATCGTTATTCTAGTTTTGTGGACCTGCCATCTGAAATATTTCATCTCACTACATGTTGTAGGATGAATAGCAATTATTTATTGGATAATTTATAGTGGTTTTGTGAAATTTCTGATTTCTGTCGGGTATCAATTGACACCAAAATCTGAACTCTTTTCAACAAAGCTTTTCCTCTGTTCGGTGGAACATCAGAGGCATCGTCCATTATAAGCTGGAATATGAAATGATCGAATGAGCGACCACTCGGCTCGTTCCCGTTGCCATATGCTATTCCAATCTATTCATCAGTGCGGATATTTATGGCAGGAAATAGATCATGTGAATGATTAATTACATCGAAAGTGGCCTTGTATTTTTTAGATATCTTTTCTGGTAAAACTCAAATTCTTTCCTAACACCCGCAATCTTTCCAGGCAGTCTTTGGCCGCAAGACACACGAAACTTAATCCTGTTGCATTATGGTGTTTTATTCTATAAATGAGCAAAAACCTTTAACAAAAATGACTACCCAGGTGTTGTGATCACTAGAAGTTTTTTATCTAGAGATACTGTTCATCAAATCAAACTTTCGAGTTTACTGTTTTTATTAACGAACAATCGGCATTGGACCTATGCAGCGGTCACTGTAGCTGAGCTCGAGTGAAATGTGTATAAATTTTGAGAAAATCTTTTCGTTTTTATTACTAAGCAGCCAGTCTTACGCAGGTGCAGTGGTTATTTTAAACTTTTAAATAACTTGCCTGCTCTTTTTATTGACAACCCACCAGTTTTAGAATTAATAGCAAGTGATGGGTACTGTCAGTTAGAAAATAGACTTGTTGTATTTAACCTTTAGCATAAGTGATACTGCGGAAGAAATGCTACGCAAGAATTATAGTGGAATTTATATTGCCAGCAGTTGTAATTATTTCAAATCGTTTTCAAATTGTTGGGGTTGTTAAAATTTGTAAAAAAGAACTTAAATTACGTCATTGGATTTATAAACACTTTTACAATTCTGTGTTCGAAATTTGATGACAGATGAATACTGAACCTAGTGATCACGCTAACCTCCTTGTAATATTTTGCATTATTTGTTCACAAACCGTTTGAGCGCTCGAGTACTCTTACTTTTAGAGCAGAAGGCAGGATTTTGTTTGTATTACCGTAGACCTACGACACGCATCTAGCGCAAGGGCATAAACCTTCAGGAATTAGTGCCACGAAGAATCCAAAGTATTTCTATTTCAGGTATACTTTGAATGAAACATTGAAATTCGAGAAAGGCGTTTACTCGTTGAATCTCTACAGGTTATCTGGTATTTTTTGAAGCGCCATGTTGTTAAAGTTGAAGTTATTGTTAAAGTTATTAATTAGCTAAAGTTATTATTAGTTAATATTAGTTAAAGTTATTTATTGATATTTGATTGTGATTGTAGTTGTGAATTAGTTTTAACACGCATGAATGTTCAAATTTCAAGTGCATACATGATGTGAGTTTCTGAAAAAGTAATGCGTTTTGCTTGTATGCAGCGGAAAATCTCTTGGCCGTCTCACAGTTTGCATCACCCACACAAGGTTCGGCCTCCATTCCAATGACCCATAGCGAATGAAATTAGTCACGAACTTGGAATGCTATTTCTTTTGTTTTTATTGACTTAGACAGTAAATTTTCACTCTGTGTTAAGGTAGATAGATGTGAACTATTTTAACGAATTTTCTCAATTCTATAAAACCGATAATTTACAGCACGAACGAGTTTCATCTCAGTATATTTTATTTGTTAATTGTGCTGAGCAAATTTCGGAATGATTGGATTTTTACAGAGTTGCCTCTTCAATGTCGTGATACCTACGAATATCTCCATTGCCGTGACCGTGTCATGCAAACAGGCTCTCGAAATGTCACAGATGTTGCACAAAAATATCGACATAGACACAAATTTAGCTGCTAAAGCACAGTTATCAAAATAATTATAAGTTTTTGCTATTATTATTACATATAGATACAATTCTGACAGTTTAATAATTATAAAGAAACTGAACAAAAATATATTATTACTTATCTGTGAAGGTGTCAAATGGTCTGACGTTTCTATATTGCCTGAAAGATGTTTTTGAGTTACGAACACAAAATTTTGTATGCGATAACTTTGAAATTTTTTTCCTAAGTTAACCTATGAGCTTACATTCTCATGCTTCCTTTCCTTTTCTATATGCTTATAAAAGTGTATTCAATTATCTGCTGCTTTTTTCTTTGGTTTGGATGAAATGTACGGTATGGAAGCACATACGAGCATCTTTAGTTATGAGGCTGTAAAGTGAACCACACAATGTTGAATTTTTCTTTGATTTTTTCATGAGCAAATAATTTCACTCTCCTGGTGTACACTTTTTCTTCGTTGAAAATATAATTACATGCTTAACCCTGCCCACTTTCCCATCTGATACTGTAAATTGTCTTCTCTTTGTTCGTGTTTTTTTATTATTATTGACCCACGGTGTACCGGGTTTCAACACGAGCAACTCAGCTGACTTTTCCAAATTTTACGCCTCCGCGGAAGTCAGGCTCTGTAGTGCAGTGACCTTATAGGGATAGTTTCTCGTTCAATGTCAGTAAATTGTAAACTCGATTTTCTTGAGGTATTGGAACAGTGACCGAGAGTTGCAAAGGTCTAAAAACTATGGATGTTAAGCACGTGAGAAGCATGTTGGGCGGGGCTCCTTCTCTCGCCTCAAATTCCTTGAATGATCCTCGACTCCGGCGCCGAAATGTCAACTGCTGCTGTATCGAGGAGCTCACTCAACGACGCTTAAAATATCACCCATACTGAACTCTCCTGCATTCATTAGCTCTCTCTCTCTCGTTTTTTGAGACTTCCAATTGTAAAGACCGGCGCGTTTGTCCCACACAACCAAAGGTCCCAATGTGAATCACGTCCTTTTCACAATAAGGAACTTTTTCATCCATTTCTTTTGCTTATTATAGCCTATCATATCATTTCAACACTTTGTTTGAAATTTTGAACTTTATCGAAGAGTTGTAAAAATATCTTTCGTCACCAACATACTATGTGGAATCTATGTATATATTTTTGCACCCCGAGTATCTTCTACCACAGAAAATTACGTTCAGCTTAATCGAGATATATTTATCTCGCATGTTTTTCTTGCTGATGCCTGAGGGACGGTCACGAGAAGATGGTATGTTTCGAAATGCCGAGGCTGAAATCTAAACCATCAAGTAAAAAGAATTATTGTTCACCTCTGAGCAACTCAGCTTAGCCTCGAACTGGAGCATGCATGGCTGTGGTTGACATTGATGCTTGTTACTGCTGGGTTAGAGGTTAAGTTTTGGCAAATGCCAGGATTGTTTTTATTAATCAGTGCAGGACGAGATACCGGACTACTCATGAATATGTAAAAACGTTAAGAAAACAACTTACCCACTAACTCAAACGAGAACTGGCTGAGCCTCGTAACATAGCAGAAATAAATTTGAAGTTTATGACCAAGCTTGAAATTTCATGGACTAATAAAACTTGAATTACACATAGATGTAGTTTGCAAAGCTTTATGGCTGCCAAAAAAAGTTGCGATAAAATATCCATGATAAAATTAGATGATACTGATCGGCACTGTAACTGTTTATTGTTTATTGTATGTCGAAATATCATTAATAATACAGCTCATGGGCAATTATAATATATTTTTCGCCATAACTCAGTACTACTATAAGTAACTTTGTAGTCGTAGAGAGACATTGATCATTAAGTACTTAGCAGACGCTATATTTCAATTGCTTCGAACAGATTTTGTGGAACGTAGAGTAATTATTATTTCTTTTAATTTGTCCCAGACTGATGCAACTCTAGGCACGAGTGTAATTATATGATTTCGTAAACGTGTTTTTTGTTGTCAACTAGGACTAGGTAAATTCATTTTTGGGAAGAGACCTAATGTTTTCAAATAATAATTCACTAGCATTTGACTCATAAATTATTATTTGGATGTTGTCAAATGTTTAATATATTATACATATGTGACGTAAGAGCCCATTATAACGTCACACCCTGCCACATGAAAGCCTTTGCAGAGGGTCTCACTGCACTGTGTGTTGAGTAGGCTTGCAAAATTATAAAAACGACACCATTTAATGAAGTGACAACTCAGTGTGTGGGTCTTTTGATGCTCTCTGAGTCATGCATGAGACTTTTAGTAGTAAATTCTGAGTCAGAGATCCGGAAATTAAAAAAACCCAGGGTTCAAAATGCGTTTACTGTGCTAGCCTTGTAGTGTGAGGAGACATGCGAAGCAGAGGTCGAAGCTTGTATGGGGCTGGCGGCCGGCGTTGCTTCTTTGTTATAGGGACTAAGGTGTCGCAAATAAGAGGTACGGAGGTCACACTTGATATCGTGACCGCGCGTGCTGGAGACCTTCACCTCAATACTCTGCTCCTGGTGCTCGCAATGCCCTGCCCTTCTCTCTGCACTTCATTCACGAGCATCAGAGCCAGCCATGCTCTCGAGTAGCGTCTGCTCTCCAATGATGATCGAGTAGAACGGCTCTATGGTCATTCGTGGAGTTGGTATTACGTTACTTATTAGTTTAAATTAATTATCAGTATTAACTTTAGTTTCATCGTTAATTATTATTAATACTGATTCTTATTTTAAGGACACGAAGTTTGAAAATTTCACATTGGACTTATGTGTTCATCTCAGTCCAATGTTAATTAGAAGGGAAAGACGCGTAAAATCGAACTCTTAAATTCTATGCCCGGTTCGAAAGCATCGTAATTCTGCCTGTTTCTTATTGACGTGGCCAACGCTATGGTAATGAGGTTATTTGTTTCTTTGTGAGTTAGTTGTTGTAAAATTGATACAATATAAGCCGAGGATGACCTTGAATGTTGTCGTGCACCATTTTTTTGTATTAAAGTGGGGATTTGAGTCATATTTCGAGAAACTTAGCTCATTTGTGCATATACAGAATAAGTTTCAATAAAATTAAATTGCAGTAAATCGTGTACAGAGAAACATGTAAAGTATGGAGCAATAAAATCCAATCGAACATTTTTTTAGATAGCATTCACGTGTCAATTTCTGCTTAGTTGGTCCAAGAGATGATATTAATTAAAAATGTGTAATTTTATATATCTTGGCTGAGAATATTGTAGAGGTCAGTCACGTTTGGCTAAATTTTTAGGTTTGCACACGCCAATGTGGGCTGAGGAGGAGATAGTAGTGCAGTCTCTATCGTCTTCGTGTGTCGTTTGTTTTGTTTGAAGTCATAGCGACTTGCTCATGTCAAAATTTACATGAAAAATGCCATACGTACTTCAGACAAATTCAGTACCGATGGTTCCACAAGTGTTCTGTACCCGAAGGAAAAAATGTTTAGATCTTAAACCGTGTTATTATGACTAGGAATGTCGAATCCAATTCTACTTTAATTATTTCTTTCATTTTTTAAGCACTGGTGCCTGACAGTGAAATCTGTTGAGTCCAACCGTAGACTGTGAGAGTTTCGGAACTCTGGATTTTTCATTTCACTTCGAATAATAAACAGTACGATAGATTCGATAATATTATGTAAAACCAATAACAATAAAAAATTAAGAATAATTAAAAACAAAACGCATGAATATTGACGAAAAAACAAAACTATTTAAATGGTGAACTATCAACTGGGGAAATGCTGAAATAAAAACTTTTGAAATGTTGATGTTATACAAATCGTATAGATATTTTCTTGTGTGAATTTTTTATAATGTGATATTTGTTCGAAATTTATGACATGTTTCTGTTACTTTTGTTTTAACTGTTCATGGTAATAGTGTTTGGAAGACAAATATCAATTTTTTATATGTTCTTATACTTATACCGACTATAAAATTAACGCTCTATATTAATGAATAGTTTTACAAAGACTATTGTACCTAGAATATTTTGGGTTCATTTTCATCGTTAGCTAAGAGATCAATCAATGTGTGTACTGAAATTCTTTTATCCCTATAAAATTAATCTAGAAAACGAGAAAAACTTTGTTACAACACGGTAAAAAATAAGAAACTTTTGCAATATTCTAGTTTTTTATGCTCTTTATTTTTCTATATTAATAAGGCCAAAAAATTTGTATTAATATATTCAACCCATAACTATTTAACCATGATGGATATAAGTAGACATGAAACTGGCAGAACACAATGACTCTTAACGTAAATATCTTTGCTTTCGTATTTATAACACGACTGAAGAAAATGACACCCCATTACATAATTGGTTCTTTGTATCGTCTTTAGAAATCAATACAATGGTGAATTGTTCAATGCTTTTGCCTCGAATATTACTAATATGTGTTTTCCATTCAATTTGCTCCGAAGCTTTACTGAAATTTCAAACAGAAATGACGAGTACTACAACAATCTGTGTTCATTTTCAGTTGCCCCGTGAATAAAACTGATATGGTAATGCAAACATGAAATTCTGATCATGAAAGAGAATTATTTCATTTGTTACTTTACATAACTTGAGATATCAGCATTATATTAGTTATTACTAGCTCACTTCTTAAATATTAAATGTGGGCTCTCTGTGGCATTTCAAAATATCTTACAAACGAGACCAAGAATCTTGATCTATCGCCTGAGATTTAGGGGTGCTTTCTGATATATTGTTCAGATATGGCATTATTGTTATTATATTGAGGTTGTGTTTTTCAGATTCAATATGCATTTGTATGATTCGCTAATGGTCTGAGTCCACTCATCTCCATAATTGTTTGTGATCCTGGCAGAGGGATTGCATCTGAAACATATCGTACAATTATACAATTACTGTGTGAATGACGATAATAATTGTGGTAAGTTTGTGAAAACCATTCAATGAATAGGTGTATGAAAATTTTACTATGATGATAAAATTTATCCTTTGAGCTTTTTAAACCTTTGTTTGTGTACTTGAATTATTCAGTGGCCGAAACGCAAGAGATATTCCGATAGCTTACATGATCCTCTGTATCTATGATTTGACACTTTGCCTCCTCTTCTGCCAAGAGGATTTCAGCAATACTATTCAATTCCCTGCTACATTCATTATCATTTAGCACTAATAACCCATTTCAGAGAGCCTAAAATGGAAAGTTCGAGAGCGGATGAAGGTGTCAATTGACGTTTATCCGTTAAGTTTTGACCCCTAAAATGAATTTGGAATTTCAGTAATGATAATTGGTGGTTGTAATTGCACAGCTTAGAAAAATTTTAGTTTATTTGAACTTTTTAATGTAACTGGAGTGAACTGGACTAAACTATGGTGTGAAATTATAATGCGCTAAACGCCACGTGATATAGTGCGTGCTGCCAGGGCGCAGAGAGACGCCCTTAGGAGCTCTGAAAAGGGTGGGTGGACCGTGTTTGCTCAGGTGCCTAAGTCCTCACAAAATGCGTCTGGTTTGTTTCTACTATACGTATGTCATCAACGTTGTACTTCAGTTCATGTAACTTAAAACGGAGTCGCCGAGCGGAAAAGAGTCAAGGCTATCAGAAGGATTTTTGTGCTGAATTTGATGTTTAGTTTTACTGGCAAGTATTTGGGTTTCGCAAACCCTTGAAATCTGGATTATCTGGCGATCGTTCAAACAGTGTTAATACCACCAATATAGTTGTTTGTGTTAATATTAGTTTAGTGACTCACTACCCGTAGTATATAAATCGCTTTTAATTCTGAACTTAGAGTAGGTGAGATACACTTTAGAAACAGATTACAGACCAGAAACTTGAATGTTTCTTTCTGTGATGTTAATATTCGAAACAAATGTATATATTTCAAGCTATTCCTTAAAGAAAATTGATTACGCAAATGCATGAATTATGAATATGCACTTCTAAATATAGTTATTTCTAGGGCATTTATTTGCTGTTCATTGGTTGCCATCATTGTTATGTTCAGTGTACTACGTATGAAAAAAGTTGTTCCTCAACGTACAGCATTAGTTGTATGCTGAAGTCTGACGTGAGACTTTAATTTCTTTATAGCTGATTTATAATTACGATGGTCACATATCCCATACTCACATTTTTGGTCCACAAATATTTTCACAACATTATCCAAAAGCTTGCACTCCAAATTTTGGTTTATGCGTTAAATTAGCTTTCATGTGATCTATGCTTTTTGAGCGACCGACTCCTGCCAGTGCAATGTCTGATCCTTCCTTAGGAGAGAGCTCTATTCGGATGAAATATTCCTTAATATTATATGGTCTAGCTTGTAAAACCTAAAAAACAATGAAATGTTATGCAAGGATCACAATATCTAGGGAGCGAGAGTACTGAACGGTTTTTCCTTCTGTAAGTAATACACATCCTCTCTTAGACCGGCTACCATTTTGAAGTGGGACGAAAATGCCGGGACATAAAATGTAGCCCCCGAAGTTTTAAAATGTAAAATGAGATTAAAATTTATGGGTAAATTGTGTAGCACTAAAACTAAGATTAGTTCACAAATATTCAACTGTAATTCTCTGTGTGGGATTTGCGTATTTATTTAAATAAGAATTTTTTGCACCGTTTACATCACTTTTCAAATGAAGAGGATTATCGAGCAAGTTAGTGTTGATCAGAGCATATGATTGATGACAGCTTGAGCTGTGTTCCAGCACACCAGACACAAGCCTGTGAAGTATAATACACCTGCAGTTGTCCCCAAGTATGGGAACTCAGTAGTATTTTTCCATCCACTGCACGAAAACACATGTTGTAAGTTGTATACAACCACAACGGTCTCTCGGTTGCTACCGTAATTTCAAGATCCTTGCGTCATTACATTCTCCGAGAGACAGATATTGTCACTGTCTAGGTACACATGTTCGAAGAACCTCTATGCAGGGTGTCCACAATAAAGGTATCGACTGACCGATATATGTATTTATGATACCGGAACTATACAACAGTTTAATTCTGATTTATTTCTTTAGCTATTATACCCTGTCAGTGGATACATTTTTTGTGGACACCCTGTATATAAGGCATTTTTTCTCTCTAAGAGTATAATGAAAAAATTATTAAATCCCTTATAGCGGGTATTCGATGTGTGTAGAATACGAGATTTAAGATTTTACTGCAGTGTTGGACCGTTATCAAGACGACACGTGGCTTCAGCTGCCGTTATCGGCGCTACAGCGCTCTATGATGCGCCAGGCACTTCAGGACTTCGTTTTCCAAAGCTGCATGAGCAACTTTGAAAACTGGAAATGCCATCCGAGTAACGAACCACTGACATGATGATTCAATACCGTGGGGTTGGTTACTCGTCATGTGTGAGGGACAGCACGGTCTGTATCCGTGCTACGCGTGTTATGCTGGAGTTGAGTGTGTTCGTCCGTCAGTGTTCTGGCGGGTCCGTTACAGCCAAACTGGTTCCTGCTGGCCGGTCACACATGGACGCCGTGTGGGACAGCCTCTTCTTGATCCTGACGGTGTTGCTCATACAGCAGTTGTCACCACAGCTCTTCTCACTGCTGTCACTCAACACCCTTTAAAACATAGTTTCATCTGTTAGTTGTCCAGTATTTATTTAGTTTCACTGGTTCCTCTAATATACCTACATCAGACTCAGTTATTACTCTTTAACACGTTGCCTCCTATTGCCCGACTGGTGTAAATCTTCACTTTGTACCCATAGTCACTAGAAGGATCTGAAAAAATTACAGAACCTAACTTCAGTGGTACACATACGCACCACTTCGGAGTCAACGTGTTAATCTGAATTTATAGTAAACCACTGATGGTTTAATTTTTCGCACTTTATTATTTCCTACTATTCTATTCACTATTCTGTTTGCATGGAGTCCTGTATTTCCTGAAAACCTCGGTAGATATTTGATATTCAATTGTCACACCTTCATCTTCGTTCTCTGATGAATGCATCGCATTTCTTATTTTTAGGCCACAATATTCTTGTCTACGCTTTATTCATTGCTTATTATCGTGTATTCATTTCTCTTTGTGTTTCATTCATAATTACTCACCCTGTGTTCCCTTTTCGAATGAGGTAAATGAAACGCTACAGTTGGATTTCAACGTCACTCACTATGATTACTGTGCACAGAGTTCGTCAACAGAGCCATGATGCCACATGTTGCAGTCACCCACTCGGCTTGAAGGTTACACTCTTAACCTCGTTGTGAATGCCCTGTGTTGTCGTTATTGTACATATTGTTTGTTTCACCATTTGCATTTCGATGTACAAATACTGATCAAAAGTATTAGGAGAAGACATTTATTGTTTTTATTGCATGCACATTGTACGTAAGTTCTTCGCCAAGCAGCTTGCAATTATTTCCTAGTGGATTTTACGAAAAAATACTTGATTTGTCAAGGGTTTAGTCTAAAATATCCCACAAGTGTTCAATTGAACTAAGATTTGGGCTGTCTGGGGCCATTCCTGATATTGAATCTTTCCTCCAGCTTCTTTTATATCTGAATACTTTTTACTGAATTTTGTTGTGTGTTTCAGCAGAAACATTGAAAAAATTGGTGTGTGCGCGCAATGCCTGAAAAAATGAAGGCCGTGATCGAAGCAAAAGGATCACATGCTGAGTATTAAATATTGTTGATTTTGTTTTGTAGTTCGAAATTTATGCACTAACATTTATTGAACACACTTTATCGGTTTATTATTGGTAGTACCTAAGTTTTAACTTATGTATTATGTACATCCGATAGAAATTACAAAGGTCTTATCCTAGTACTTTTGACCAGTACTTTATGATGGAAAAATCAAATTATTCACCATTCATATTTCAAAAGGAAAAAATTTATGAAGTACTAGAGTGCACATGGTGGTCAAGAGTTAAGTATTTTTTCAACGCGTTGGTTGTCCTGATTGACTTACACAATTAACTGAATGACTTGTTGAGTATTTGTACTGATATCTTATCGAGTATATTATTCATTCTAACAATTATAAAGACATTTTTAACGTAAGCTATTCTAAATGCTTCTCTCCATGAAAAATCAGCATAATAATCTGGCAAGTGCATGATGCAGCTCTTCTACAGCACCCACTGAGTGATGACCTTGTGTTGATGAATGACTTTCTAAACAAATGTTGTAGCCCAAGAGGTTCCTTGATGTTTACATTAAGACTAAATTCTGTTGGCATGCATTTACATTCATCATGTCTGTAATTATTGTTTCTCGTACACAATATCTGTGCCGCAGCCGGTCTAGTGGGAGCCGTGAAGTGTTGCCGCCTGGGGCACTTGTAACTCGCACTTCTCTCGTAACCTTCATTCTAACGCCTTATCAAGTATACTGATTTATTGTGGCTATTGGATTACAGAAGGGAAATGCGTGAAGAATAGTATCTTTTAACACCTTATGATGTATACTGATTTATTGTAGGTATTTGATTGCTGAAGAGAGATGCATGAAGAGGAGTCTTCTCCAGTGTGTCTTTGGAGACGTAACGCTCCTTGGGGGACATGTGGGACTTGTGAGCACTTTTCAGTGGCTGAGTATGCTGATGTCTCACCTCGTCAGTGTACTCCAAGAAATTATCTCTCACCAGAGTATCTTTTTCAACTCGCTTTGCCACCATCAGTTGTAGGAGAAAGAATCTGCAATGCAGTTTAGAAATCGGGCCTTATTTATTTTCCACCTTTCTGTCTCCCGTTCTGTACAACACTAAGATGAAATGTTCCTCAAAACATCGAAGAGACTTTGAGGAAATAGGTAGGATTTTCTCCTTAAGCGATAAGTAGGATTTTTGAGCTTATCTCAAGAGAAGTATGTTGTATGGGTTAATAATTAGAGTACCTCGGGAAGGTGGCGTTACTCAGCAACACCTAAGCATCCTTATTCTTATTCAGCTGTACTTAGAATCGGGAGGGTTTTCAAATTTAACAGTTAAGTATGCTTTAATTTGTCGTTTGCGCTTTCTTCTATTCGGAAAAAAGCGACGAGTGTTACCGGCAAATTCCGTGGTCGAACTCAATCTTTATTCCATGCTTTGTTGTCTCTTCTCTGTATAGATGTCAGGTAATCTTTGGCCTCAGCGCTGTGTTTGAGCCAGGTGCGTCCTGTTACGTCGCTGTATAAAAAGATAATTCTCTGTCTATTGACCAGGGGAGGCCGGTGTATCGTCCACGAATATTTTCATTTCCATAGTATTTTCTTCTCACGTCCACAGCTTATTCATCTGTTTGATATACATACGTACGCGTTTTGAATGCAAAGGCTACGTAGACGAAGAAAAGTTTCGATCATGAACCATTTTGATCAAATATTTTTCCAAGTTTCCCTGTAGTTATCGCTTTGACTGAGTGGGAACGGTGTTTAAACTCTGAATAAAATGTAATTAATGATAATGATAGTAATAAGAATATAATAGAAACAATGAGTGATTAAAATAATAATGTACACACTCTATGTTGTTGCATTTATATTTCTTCAAAACTTTCTTCCAGAAGAAAGACAAGATTCAGTTCATGTTCTAAAGAGGTTTATACTCACAGGTTTCTTGGACAAAAACCAATAAGAGTACTTTGTTGGTTACTTACTTGTCAGGATTGTTTGTGCTTACTCTGTTGTTCAATTAAAATTATTTCAAACACTGTTTTGAAATACCATTTTGTAACGAATACTATTTTGTAGCCTTTTAGCACTACATGCAAGTAGCCCTTTGTAGAAAAATACGAACGAACGAGATAAATCGAGCGTTTATCAGAGGGAGGTTCATTAGGGGCTTCACAGCTGGCTTGTGGGCACAGCTGTGCCATCAGAAATGTTTCTGCACTTTGACCATCCGCTGGCAGCTCTCCCACGCACACTCTGTGCTCGAAGCTCCTCGAGCATCATGCGTGCCTTTCTTTAGGTGACAATCCATTTAAATTTGTCATGTCCAAACTCTGCCTGATAAGCTTATCAAGTAATTTGAGTGACACTTTCGCAGTGAAAAAATCCCACTCCTGCACTGAGAAAAGACTTTTAGGTTTTTCGACAAGTTGGACGTTTCATCAATCTCTCATACTTAAGCATAAAGTGCTAGTGTTTACTTACGAGACATGACACGTGGAAAAATGAATTCTTTCCTCATGAACCAATCCGGTCAATTATTTCTGGAAGAGGGCTATGGCGAACCAACATTTTATTTGATTAATAAAATTTTATTCTACCAATCATTGCACACTTGGGTGAAATGGACATACTCTTGACATAAGTAGTTAACTCCTTGTCTTTCATACAAGTTTTCTGCGCAAATTCCTCATTTTTCACCACTTTTCACCGCTTCAAATAGCTTACTGAGTCGACTTATATTTTTGCTGGCCTGACGTGCTTCTTTTAGGGCCAACGTCGTACAATACTGGTCATTGATCGGCAGTAAATGTTAAATGTGCGAAGCGATATTGACCCGGCGAGACGGTATCGCCTGCTGCTCGGGCGGATAACAACATTCACTGACAGTAAGTGTCTCACCATCGATCTCCGTACCTGGTTCTCATTACCAACATCCGCTTATCGACCTTAATTAATGGTTGCCAAGCACTCTGCTCGGATGCAGTCTGCAGCGTTACTCTCTGGATTTTTTTGTTCAACCGATTTCTATTGCCTGGTTACCTGTTATACTTCTCTAATAAGCTATGATGTTTAAGTTATGTGAGTTACGAAAGATAGAATGACAAAGACAGCTATAAACATGCATCTTTAAATCAAGTACGCGTGGTAGTAGTGATAGTTAAATTGACCAGATTTTCACTGCAACTTTTCCCAGATATCAGAGTCGATTTTAATGAGGGAATGACAGCCCGTTTAGAAGGGAACCTCAATACCGCATTTACATTTCAACTGTAATATCGATTCCCTCTTCTTTATATCACGGTTTTATTGATCGCTTCTATTGATCCATGATAGGAATCTTTCCTTATGTTCTTATTGTACCAACTATTTCGGACTTTCCATTCACACCAATTTTTCTGCATGAAATTAACTAGATATTGATTTTGAGTTATCTTCCTCCGGACACTTGCGTTACTGCACCACAACCCTGCAATGCCTAGGGCGGCACGGAGCTCAAATGCAAAAGTTATGTGTATCACTCGTATTTTTTCTCTCCGCTCATAAAATGACTAATAGCGTTCATCATCGCTTGGCATTTAATGGTAAATTGATATTAATAACACAAGTAGTTTTGAGACGTCATTATTTTTACATCGTTAACTGGTGTTATTCAGTTTCTGCCATTTTTTATAAATTCTGCTTCTTCTCATTTGTATAACTTCAAAGGGATCATTTCTATCACTTCAAAGGGATCATTTGTGTAGCTTCAAAGGGATCATTTCTATCACTTCAAAGGGATCATTTCTATCACTTTAAAGGGATCATTTCTATCACTTCAAAGGGACTATTTGTATCACTTCAAAGGGAAAAGTACGACGTTTATGTGCGTCAGCGTACGTCTCTCAACTGACCTGTCCAACAGTGACTGTTTTGCGTGACACAAGTAGCGCGGTAATATTAATAATATCGACATTAGTAATACGGTGAAATGACTTGTGTCGACATTTGTAAAACAATGATTTTACCTACGTCGACATAAGTAATACGGTAGTATTATGTACGTCGACATGAGTAATACGGTAGTATTATGTACGTCGGCACGAGTAATACGGTAGTATTATGTAAATCGATGTAAGTAAACGGTAGTATTATGTACGTCGACGTCAGTAATACGGTATTATTATGTATGTAATGTATCATTTATTATTGTAATATTGTTATTGTAATATTGTGTTTTTTTATTCATTATTGTAATGTATTATTACATATGTATGTAAGTAATACGGTACACTTGGATACTGAATTTTTACACGTGATCTGCGTCTGTTAAACAGAATAAGATTTCCCCTCTGTACGACTCATGCAATGTGGGACAGAAATTTCATACAAAAGTGTCTCGTATTAAAAGTATGAATAATGGGTACATTATATGATGATATTTTAGGTGACTTCATTTACCACCAAATCAGGAGCTTGTCACTTGAAATGGAAAGTAACGCATCCTTATTATTGCATCTTTTGTTTTTGATGACTATTTGCACTCAGTAATAATTCATCACATACAAACTTCAATCACTGAAATTGCATACCAAATATTTTATGTAATAATATTTCGAGGTAATATACCCTTTTTTCTTTCATTTGCAGATGAAGCAGTAAGTCTTTTTATTTATATTGTATAACCCGTGTCGGGATTTATTCATCTCACTAACTTAATTGACAACCAAACATTTCATTGTAAACACTTTAATTTCGAGCCCTCTGTTGAGGCCTGTCAGCTAATTTAGATTATTTATTCCAGAACTTCTGACACTCGTTGGCTGTGGCACCTGGAATCGTGACGTCGCTCTTGGGTGGAAGCATCTAGCAGTCTCAACTGCATGGGTACACCTTCGTTCACCAGCTAGAACTTGAAAGTAATCAAGAAGTGAACTCTTTTGAGCCCTGTTTCAGTGACTAAGCTCAGTTTTACGCATAAGTTTTCCTCAAAAAATATTATTGCAAGAACAGTGAAATCGATAGTGTTTCAGTGTCGTTATTGTTTATAGTATTTTTTCAGTCGTTGTTTTAGGGAGCGTGACAGACGTAACAGACCCTATCAATCATCGACAACTCCTGTGGCATCTCCAGTACAGTATACGAAGTTTGATTTATCTACTGTCGGACATAGTATTAAACATTGTCAATCCAATTAGGCCAATCACATTATCATATCAATCACATCAAAATAATTACACTACGTACGTGATGTTTTGGACCCTCTATGCTAACAAGAATGACTCCGCTAAGCAGAAAGTAAGCTTACCCAAGCTGCTGAACAGTAGTCAGGTTGTAGTGATGTCTGTGTGCAGTTCAGAACTGGCCATCTTCGAGAAAGTGCTACATTGCAACCAGCAACCTTGAGATTTAAGAGTTTAATGGTGTAAACAGAGCCTTGCATGGAGTTACATCACAGTACGAGTAGGGGGTAAGACGGAAGATGCTGCGCATCGTGAACAAAAATAAATTTTATTACAATCAGGCATACATGACATGCATTGATTTTTCAGTTCTTAATCCTATCTTCCTAAGACTAGTGATCATGCTTCTAGCGACTGAACGAGGGTCCTGCCTGGTAAGCCAGAACGTGAGAAATGTACGTCTATGACTAATGGCCATTGATGGACGAGTGATGCTGCTTCTGCAGTGAGAAATATCGGTGCGTGACTTGTTGATTATGCGCTGCTTAACCATACTTCGTATGTACATTTGTTTCTCAGCAACATCGAATCTTTAATAAGTGCTGGAGTTTCTGGTAGTCTAATTTGTATGCTATTGAATATGCAATACAATTTTTATCTCACTTTTCCGAGTAGTCTCCTTTCAAGTGACTATTGAGTGCCAGTTTTGTTTTATATATGAAACAGAGAGTTCAGCTGCAGTTCTTTATCGTATTAACTGCATATCTATTTCCTGCAATTAGGAGTTTTCAGATCTCGAATGACCATTCCTTTTAGAACTTGAGTGATTTTGAGTATGTTTTGCTAATTTACGTTTACGTACAAGTATCTTAATCAATTTTTGTCCTGCTTACGTTAATGAAACAAAATTGAATATCACCAGAAAAATGTAGCCTATATTAGGCCGTTTACCGGACATGTCATGTACGAATATGTGAGATACAGGAGCGAGTTTGCCGCTTATATGTATATCGGAGTCCTATGAGCCTGTTCCAGGTGAGGGCGGGAAAAAAACTAAATTGATCTGCTTCGATTTTGTATCTTTCCCTCCTCTGTGTGAAATATTGTAGGAAAGAAACCCTCATTTATCCTTCAGTCGGTAATTCGTCTCATGTGTAACTAAAATGTATCTGTATCGTATACTTGATTGGAAATAAACTTTCTTTCTGTTGAGGGCCAAAAATTCGACTTCTTATTGATTCCAATCATGAAGTTACCATTGTTATTATTTATATTAATTTTTTTATCTGATTTCAGAACATAGTGTAGTAATAAATACTATTATTACACAATCTGAAAATCATTTTCTGATTAACATTCTTTATTACTTCAGCATCTTGTTTCTTCGGAAAGTTTGACAAGGTAAACCTACCTTTGTCTTTCACCAGCAAAATTGCAGTTGTACTCTAAAATTTGTCTTTCATTACTCCTCTTCAACTGTACCGATCGACTTAATCATAAATTTATAGATTTCTTACCACCTGAGGATTGTCACTATTATTGATCAGTATTTGGGAGACCCACAAGCGTCGTGGTGGTTGAATTTCTCGTTTTCTTAAGAAATGTTAGCGTCCAACGATTAAGAAACATTGCTCTTGTTTTTTCCGTTTTCTTACCTGGAACTGTCCAGGTAAACTCGTTGTACTTGCGTCTCTGCGCCCGCCCTAAGAGACATGAATGTTGGTTTCGATGTACTATTAAAAGCAGCAGTTTTTGGCCTGGACTCTTTAACGTGCACTTCTAGAGTAAAGTTGTAAATACCACACGGGCACGAGATAAATTTTTTTGCCGAATATAGGTACTCTTTAGCAAGTTCTGTCCTGTATGATATAACAGCAATGATAAGCCTTGACAGCGCCCAGTCTCCGTCAGTGGGATCTGGACAAAAATAATTCAGATCATTTATATATACTGCTGTATCATTTGTCCCTGGTATAGTTCTTGATGAATTTGTACTGAGCGAAGAGTCATCCGAAGCACTAAAGTTTTGCTGTCCGTCATCACTCACGACTTCATTTCGGTTGTACTCTAGTAGTTACAATGTGACGCCTGGACTTTTCAAGAGAATACCAAGGCACGACCCCAGACCCAGTAGGGTTACGTCTCAGGTGTATTGGCCTGCTCTCATTTTCCATTCATTTTGGTGCACGGCCACATTCTGGCAGAGTTTTCTAACTAAGCGCTAATTTCGACAGTAAAGATAACTCTTTAGTCTCTGTCATCAATCATTATTCTCAAACATTTTGTGTGTTTATTCATCTTTTTTCACTCGCTGCTAGTGTATGTAAATGAACATCTAAATTTTGCAGTGTCCTAATAGTCTGAGCAATCACTTTTATTATTCATAATCCTTTTTACTATCTTATCTAGATGTTTGCAATAATGCAATATCCCTAACAAGGCTTCCCATGCATGGCATTTCTTACACCACTCTAAGGCGTACGCTCTCCTTTCATATTTACAGACCTGAATTCAATATTAAACATTCAAAACTTTTCATTTATGAGATCTCTGCATCTAATCTCATATTCATTCATTTCCATAATATTTCCATTCGAAAAATACCTCATTAAAACTCATAACTTTCTTCTATTGTTTATTCTTCCATGCACGTTCATTATTGACCACCATTTCTATTCTCAATAAAAAGTCACCGACTCTGCTCTTGTACGCACCGCCATCCTTTCCAAGAAGCAGAGGACTTTTTTCGATATCCTTGATGTCTACGCCAGACTACCATTGCAACATCATATAATCTGCCTTTGCCCTCCTGCACCTCATGTCAGTTATCATAACATCTTGCAAGCCCCCATAGGAAAAATATTATTCAAACTATCAAGTATGGTCGGCCATCCTCTTTTCAAAATACGTGACATCTACCAAGCCGTAGCGATGTCATCAATGTGGGTGGGCGCAGGTGCTGTTGGGCACTACTGTCTATTTAAGTACCGTATTTAACGGCATATAAGACACAACGACGACATATAAGACGAAGTACTGAGCGTAAGCTGGGTTAGTGAGCGTCAGATAGAATATTAGCCTAGGCCTACGGGAGGTCTCAAACTTCACCTACGATAATAAGACGCAGAACGATTTTTTGAGCCAAATTTCTGGGAAAAAAGTGCTTCCTATATGCCGTCAAACACGGTACGCTACAAAGTCTCAAGTAAGCTTTACCAAGTCTTAAGTAAACCTTACCATCAAACGAAGTTGGATCAAATTCATCGAAGTACGTACACATACATATGCAGCTTATAGTAAAGGATAATATTGTATTTTTCCGTCTCGATGTTGTTTGCTTTTAATAGTGTACATTTCTACACCATATAATGGCATACTCTGCTCTCCCTCCGATCAAGTTAACGGACAATTTAGATTACTTTCCGTTTTATTCTATTTGTAAACTTATTACGTCAGTCATTGTAATATTTTCGTATTTAAGTGTGTTAGTGCATAAAGTGTACCACTCTGCTCATTATCCTGTACATGTTAATACGTACTTTTTTTGTGAAATATCACGTTTTATAGAATTACATCTTTTTGTGCTATAATATCCCACATACTTGGAATTTTTTATGTTCCGTGTGTTCGTGTTGTGTGTTTAATACATCTAAGTTAGACGAGTTTAAATAACTGAGCCAAATTTGTCATTTCATGCTCTTCGTAGATTCTTTACCACCTTGTTATGGTGTATGTTCACATTGGTTCTTCAGCTTCTATTTCTCAACTGCTTCAGTCGCACCCACATGGAATCTTAACGAATATTTAGGTGGTCGTCACGTTGTGCTCTTCACAGCTTGGCTCCGCGTGACGCCCTGAAGGAAATTTCAGAACTAGTGACAACTGCTGGGGTAAAAACTTGAGCATAGGTTCAAAGGTTAAAATTAAAAACAATAAAATATTCAAACGCAAGAATGCTTTAATTCTTTGTTCGAGAAGGTGAAGGTGATGATTGCTGCTTGTTGAAAACTTTAATCTTTACAAACGAAGATAAAATAATTAAGCTCGTAGTGAAAATATCTGACAATTCATTTAAAAATTCACCAGCACTTGCCTTGAACCGACGATGCGTCGAGAACCGAAGCAAAATATCATTTGGTCCAAGGTGCCATCATTATTGAAATTGACCTACTCCGAAAGATGGATGAAAAAATGCTCGTTATATACGATGTCGATGAGTTATGCAGAAAAATGAAGCCCAAATATGTGAAGGGTCGCATGCATCCACCATTTTACTCAACAATGCCATGAATACGCCACCAACTTTGGTGGCGTGTGTATGCCGGTCCTGACGTAGTTGTGTATCTCGACGACACTTGAGGGAGATAATGGGCTTTGATACGCTCCATCACGTAGTATTTTATCATCTCAGCTTTGTTATTTTTCATTGCATTATTCTACATGTTTTCCATTTCGCTTTGTTTCAGCTTGATTTCTCAACTTCACCGCTGTTAGCTGTGTAAATTTCATCGATTGTGTTTTATCGCGGCGCTTCTTCTTTTACTAGTTTTCGGCTGCCTTCAAAATGAAAAAAAGACTTGAATATCTCATCAATCTTCGTCTACTGGAAATAGAAGCATTCCATTAAAAACATATATGTTCAAAAAAGCTCACAGTTAAAAACACTTTAATTGTCCGTTTATGAAATTTTATTATTGACGGGTTTTATTCCTCATGCATATTAAAGAAAAAATTTCACGTTTATATTTACCTTTTCGAATGCACTGCAGCTGTTAAAGTCCATATATATCTTCAGCTTCCTTCCACTGTATTTAAGTGTTTTCTATTAGTGTGTATATTTAAATATGCACCATTCCACTCGAAGTATTTTTTCAGTGAAATTCAACTATAAAGTTGAAAAATATTTATTCTATTCTTGGGACTCATGCTGTGTAGTTTGGTTGTCGTTTCGTTATAGGCTCTTTTATCATTTGTTCCATGCATTACTCGCTCATATAATCATTGATGGTCGTACGGTCATTTCTCAACAGATTGTGTTCTTGTTGCGGAAAGGCAAGGAAGTATTGAGTATTTTCTTTTTGATCAGTCTTTTGATGACTAGCCATATTTTGTACAGAATTTGCGAGTCTTGTAACTTGACTTACTTAATATTAAAGTCTATAATGTTGCTGCTTGTTTCATTGTCCACCTGATCATCAGACACTGGAAATTTCAATACATAAAACCATAGTTCACAAGAACCCAAACTGTCAGCAACCTTTAGCTTTGGATCTTGGGGAGCTGTTAGACTTTTACTGTCGGTGGGCATTGCCAAAAGTTGTTTGGTAATTGTTATTAGTATTTTATATTTAATTATTAAAAAATATCAAAATGAACTTCAACTTTAGCCTCTGAAACATTTCTACATTGGTTTAGACATTTACCAAACTATGCACCGTACTGAGGTACAGTTGAGCAAGAACTATTTATTACAGCTCTAGAAAATACTTGAACTCAGATCTCAGTGCTTATAATCCATGTTATGCACCATCTCATTTTCTCTACACCTGTTCTCGGAATATTTTAAGAGTTCTCCACTATCATTCCAAAAAGTGAATTCAAAACTATAATGGTTTATAAATTATTTAGTTTTGAATCAGGCGAAAGGCTTCTATGCTCTTTCTCAAAATTTTTTACCACAGAAAATCTCGAATAGGCATTATTGGCCTAAGAAATTGAACACTAGTTACAATTTTTATCATGTGCTACAATTTTTTTTACATTTTCAGAATATATGTAAATGGTGGAAAAATGGAGAAGTGAATGATTAGTTCACTTGGAACCCAAACAGTAAAACACGTTCTCTCGTTTGATCTGGCATATCCATAATTTCTATGCTCAGCTGAATACGTGTCGCGAGATTTAGTTAAATTTCGACTGACACGCAAGAATTTAGTTTAAAACGCTAAAACTTTTTCCATAAGCATCTATGAGATGTCTAGAAGGGTGCACGATACATACAAGAATCAAGGGCATGCACCAAGGAAAAATTAGTTCACAAGATATTTCATCAGGATGTACTCTGTAATCACACCCCTGCAAGGACATGGCAGGGTGAAGACCCACGACAAAGACTGGCACGCACTCAGCAGCAGCAGCTAAGTTCCACACCTGTGCCAACAAATGCTCAAACTTGTGTCTTTTTTACTCATGGTGTCACTAGTGGAAGGTTTGCACGAGTGTGTTCTATTAGCACAGATGTTCTCAAGTCAGCCCTCCAGTCTAAGCGCATGCTCCACTTACGTGTTGCAGGCCATAGAAGGACGTGGTGACGCGTTAGCTCGCAAGACTCGTGATTTTTTTGGTATAGAGGTTCAAGGAGCATATTTCTCTGGTGGTAAATACACATCATAGAATCCAGCTAAGGTGAGTCTTGTGAACTGTTGGAATATGTGCTACTGTAAGCTGGTGTGTTTCTATGGCCCATTGGTTCTCATGTCTCCAATTCCACACTAAAGCTGCTACTTTACAGTTTCCGTAGGCTTTCGTTTCATATGACGACATCTCCTTATACAAAAATTCAAACTTATAAATTCTGCCGTTTTGCAATCTGTATTAACACGTTGCCTCCGATTGCCTGATTGGTGTAAAACTTCACTTTGTACGCATAGTCACTAGAATGATCTGAAAAAATTACAGAACCTAACCTCAGTGGTACACATACGTACCACTTCGGAGTCAACGTGTTAACCAGTGTTAAGAAAGAGAATTAGTCTCCAATAGTAATTAAAGACTACCCCGGCCCCTCATTTACAAAAACTTGAGCTGAGAGTCATTTGTTGAACGGTCAAAATGCTTCTCTATAAAAATAAATGATGCAAGTTTTTTAAAACTGATGATAATTAACACGAGCTATAATGAGTGCATAAAGTGTTAATTGATTTGTAGGTGTTAGTCACACGATATGAAAACGGATCTATCGCATGATTGATGACGGATTTTCGAAATGAAGGTTAACTTGTTTTTGTAGAAAATATTCAAAGATTCTGGAAGCCGTGCGTGTATCAAAAATTTAGCTAATGTATCGTTTTAATACTATCTAGTAAACCAACAATTGTGAATTGTGTCGAATTCATTAGCTTGGTTTAGAATCGTGAAAAATTTGCAAGCTTTTATTAATGGTCTTCGAAAATTGAGCATTCTAGTTAACTTCACACCTGTTCGTACGACATTGGGACTAATATTACCCAAATTCATGTGTGCGCAGCAATCAAAATACAATATCTCTGTTAACCTTTTACAAATTCTCAATCTCCGATCTACCAATCTATTAAGTTTCGAAATGCTGTACTTCCTGACTTCATCCAATCCGTATATGTGTTAAAAGAGTCTACGACCTAGGCAGAACTAGTCACTGTGTTTACTAACAGGCTTCAGTAAAAAAACGTGTTTGGTATGTGCCCTGCAATTTCGAAAATAAATTTTTGTATTCGATTTTGTTTCAACGTTCTTTTACCAATCTGTAATAAATTTCAGGCTGAGTTTCTCTTTATTAAAAATCTAAAATTTACTGAGCCTTAACTTAATCCTCAAAAGTATCTATGAATGATGGTAGTAAATTCCACCATTCCTAAAATATCTTATTTAGAAATAAACCTCGAGCTCAGCCAGTAATTTTTGGTTGGCCAACCCTAACTTTTTGTTCGCTGAGTTTGGAGAAATTCTTCGAAAGTGATTGTCTCAAATTTCATTTCTGGAGCGCTGATGCTGCAGGGCACGGTAAAATAATCTGACACATTTGTAGATATGATGATTGCGAAACACAGAAATTTATTTATTTAATTAATATCAGCTCTATGAAACCGTCACTTTCAACAGTTTCACCACTATTTTTAAAACGCGTATGCTAAACACAGATGCGTGCGGCTGGAAAACATTCTTCTCTCACATATAACGGAACTCCGCGGAAGTCAGTTTTTACATTTACCAAGTTTGGGGAACTTTGATGTCAACACTTTTCGCTACTTTCTCTATCATTAAATTTCAAACGAAAAGGTTAGACACTCGCACGCACACACACACGTTAGATCGAGGCACTTCTGTTAACACGGTGAGCTACCGCGAATATTTATGATGGCGACACATGTGCAGTAGGCTCCAAGGTCAAATTGTGGATTGATTTTGTATTTTATATCAGTGTACATGCATATGATAATTACTCTAATGTAAATACTTTATGATCGACCTTGCATATGGTTAACGCGTGCTTCACGGACAGCCTCTTTCATCAGAGCACGGATCTCATACGTGCGCAAAGCATTCTAAAAATACAGTTCACAAATACATGAAGGAAATTTATACTAAGAGGAACCTGGACTTGTTAGTCAAATGCTTATAAATAACAGCTCTCAAAATTACTCAGCTAATCGTTAACACGTTGCCTCCGATTGCCTGAGTGGTGTAAATCTTCACTTTGTACGCATAGTCACTAGAAGGATCTGAAAAAATTACAGAACCTAACCTCAGTGGTACACATACGTACCACTTCGGAGTCAACGTGTTAAGCGACAAATGACTAATGGGATTCATAAATTTCTGTGCCCATCCGTAGGTAATTACGTTCAGTTAGAAGAGGAGGAAACGCATCGTGTCGTAATTTTTACTTTCCCCAACCTTTAAACCTAAAGATACTAACTACAAAAAGCCTTGCGTTCCTGTGTCAACGTCAACCAACAACCAGTGCTCCTTAAAAATTTTCTAAGCAAGTTCTAGTAATCCTGAGCAAAATTTAAAGACGAAAGTTTTATGAAATACAGTAAAATCTTGGCAGCTACAGTAATTAAGTGAATAGTAATTTTATTATTGACTGCTTGTCATTCAATAATGCTTGTCAAGCTGTTGAATATCTTGTTACTTTATGTTGTTTCCCTCGTGAGTAAGGATGGTGCACCGTCAGGAGTTCATTCACAACGTTTTAACCCTGTTCATAAATGTATTTTTAGCTCCCCCTGTCATTGTTACTTCCTTTGTTTCAAAAAAGTTATTTTAAAGTGAAAGTTGAAACAATTACGCGTCTTCCTTTCAAAAGTTATAACTGTTGTGTGACCTTGAAGTCATCCTTGAACTGGAGAACTTGTAGAATACAGATTATAATTTGTTCAACATTTTCTTACGAGTTGACAGTACATCTTAACAATTGCAAACCGATACATTACTGAGTTGTAAAAAATTAAGAAACTACTTACCGTTTGAAATCATTTGACCCATTTTTAGTTTGATATCTTAATTTATGTAGCTGTCAATTCGGATGCTGAAACGGGTTCCCAAAAATTTCCTATGCTAATATATTCACATAAATTAATCGCTATTCAATTCTCAGATAGGCGATGGTGCGACTTCACGGTTATCTCGAGATTGTGGTGGTGGAAGCACGAGGGCTTCCAGGCCGCCATGTCATCAACCCGTACTGCATCGTCGAATTGGTGGGACCGAAATCTTCCACCGAGATTGGGAAGACTCCTTCCATTGAGGACCACTGCAATCCCAAATGGTTATCTCATATATCTACCGAAATTGACCAAGATTTAGCAGAAATAAGATTCGTCGTGAAAGACAAGAATCTCTTCCGCGATGATAAGTTGGGAAGTTGCACTTTGGATGCCAGCTTCATTAGCCCGGACCAACAAATGGCTACGCTCGATTTATTTAACAAAAAAATAAGTGATGCTGGTCAATTAGTCGTGAAAGTCAAATTAACTTCGGTGGGTTCTTCTTCTCCAAGAAGACTGTCGAAAGTTGAGAAGCAAAAAGGATGTATAACAAAAAAGATGGATGAAGATTTGAGTGACGGAGCCAGGTTTTTACATGGAAAATTAGACATAACTCTAAAAAAAGCAGAACAACTTCCAAACTTAGACTCTTCCCTTTTGAGTCGGAAAAACATGAGCGATCCTTTTGTCATAGTTGCGATTCAGAATTCGAATGGTGAAATTTATAAACTTGCTCGGACTGAAACCATTGATGATAATTTATGTCCAGTATGGGATGAGTCGTTTAGCATCGACATTTGTCATGAAGTCGCTAGAGTACTTTTGATTGTCTATGATGAAGATATTGTTAAGCATGATAAAATGTGCGCTGTAGAAATTTCTGCAACAGAAATAGAAAGTGGGACATTAGTTTCAGATCAGAGGCCACTCTATAAAAACAAGAGTAAAGAAGCAGGCAAGCTTACTTTTTCGATGAAATACACAAAAATAGTTGATCAGTCATCACCTGCTGTGCCCAGATGCGTTTACCCTGCTCGAATAGAGAATAAAGTAAAGCTCTATCAGGATGCTATATGCGAAAAGCTACCCAGCGTCATATTAGATTCAGTTGGTCGTCCGTATCACCACAACAATGCTTGGCACGACATTTACGACACTCTGACGGCAGCAAAGAAATTTATTTGTATTTCTGGATGGAGCTTGAACGCAAGCATAATTCTTGTGAAAACAGAATGCGGCAACGGAGACACGATCGGAAAAATCTTATTGGACCGAGCGGAAGAAGGCGTTGACGTGCGAGTACTTCTTTGGGACGAAGGTGACTCGCATGATTCTAAAAAAGACACAGCGAAAGAATTCTTCAAAGAATCATTGGTAAAAGTAGATTGCGTAACTAGGAAGAAACCAAGAAAAGACTCTTTGTATAAAGACGTAGCGTACGTGAAGCATAGTTTTTCCCATAATCAGAAGTGTATCATTGCTGACCAAGTGGTTGAAGGTAGTCCAGGCCTGAGGAATGTTGTAGCATATGTTGGATGTTTCGATATAGCTAGTGGCAGGTATGATACTCCAGATCACAAGCTAACAAATAACGGTGAGACTGAGTCCAAAAATCAATTTTATAACCACCTCATAGCTTCAATTACCAGATCCAGTTCAAAAATGCTTTGGCATGATGTAACATGCAAGATAATTGGTTCCTGTGCGCTTGATGTTTTTGCCAACTTCCAGGCTCGATGGGAGACCGAAGCTATCGTGTCGGATTCTGACTTCCAACTAACAAAATCGGCCGGACTATTTAGTAGTTACACCTACGATTCGCTCGACAGTTGGAATGTGCAGATGTTTAGGTCTGCTTCAGAAGATTCTGTTCCTTTGGTCGACTCGGAAAACATCTACAGGTATGCAGGTACGAGAATTGACAACAGTTTGCACAGGGCCTACCTCCATCACATCCGTCGATCGAAAAGGTTCATTTACGTGGAAACATCGCATTTCATTGGCAGCAGCCACTTTTGGGAAGATTGCAGTGATATTCAAAGCAAAAACCTGATTCCCATTGAAATAGCCACCAAGATTGTTCAAAAAATAAAAGAAAATCGGTCTTTCACGGCTTACATCGTATTGTCCTTATATCCTGAGGGCAATCCAGAAGACACGGTTCATCAAGAAATCTTACACTGGCAGTACCACACAATGGAAATGATGTACAAGAGAATTAGCAATGCCATTCAAGAGCATGGCCTTGATTCGCATCCGCAAGATTATCTACTCTTCTTAAGCTTGGGTAAGAGAGAAGAGTCAAATGCGACGCCCAAACTCCTGAAGCAGCTCTCGGAAGATACTTCTCTCCCAAGTCCCACTATCATAAAAAATAAACGTTCGATCATCAACGTCAACTCCAAACTAGCCATTTTTGATGATGAATACATCATCATAGGGTCGGGGAACATAAATGACCGATCAATGGTGGGCAACAGAAATACAGAACTCGCTATAGGCGCTCATCAACCCCGAATCGGTGCTTCTGGTCAGGTTTCTAGTTTTCGTAAGAGTTTGTGGTCGGAACATTTGGGAGAAAGTGCTCCTCTTGATATGGATCCGGGTAGCACTCAATGCATACAGAAGGTGCATCAATTAGCTGAGAACTCTCTGAAAGCATTTATTTACATGAGTTTACCTACTTGTTCAGGACATCTTTTATTATATCCCGTAACTGTTGAACGTTCTGGCTCTATCGTTCCAAGATTGGATTGTGAGAAATTCCCTGATACTAAGGCCTCAGTACTAGGCATTCGTTCTAAAGTAATTCCTGACTTACTGACCACTTAATTTTCTGCGTTACCCAGTACAGTACTTCTGTTGTATGTAATACAATATCATGTACATCTCAAATGAACAGTTCTCTGTTTTCGTTCCTTAATATTTTTCAAATTTTCATTGATTTTCATGCTGTGTTTTAATGTTACTTCATGGAAATGGCTATAATTTTTTCTTATGTTTATATGTATATGCATATGTTTATTTTGTAAGTCATCATTTTTCCATGAATCAGGCAAAAATATTGATCGTAGTTTCAAATTTTTACAGGATTGCATTCCTAAATGTGTTTGTACTTTGAGTTGTGTTTAACCAATATATGATGAGAATTTTTTAGTTAGTAAGGAACGAGTGATGAAAATTTGTTAACAAAGCACATATATTCTTGTATAATACTTTACTCTAATGCCATAATTTTATGTATTTTAAAGTATTAGTTTCAGAGAACATGGTGACCTTGGGCGGGATACATTTTATATAGTGAGTCGTCCACAGGTATAAATAACGGATGATTAGTATATTGTTTCCATCCATTCTATATTTTATTATCCATCACAATAATTTCAAATACAGGACATATACATATTTCCTGCAATATTACCTTAGGTTATCCATGTATTCATGTTTTGAATATGTTATCCTTTCACGATGTATAGTTATTACTACTCCTACATGCTGAACGTGTTGTTAATTTGCATACATTTATTTTAAGGTCATTGGTACTTCAACGCATTTCATTTGGCTCAATTATGAAATGATTAAACTACCATTTATGGTGTGTTTAATTCCAGCCTGATTATAGTTCCTCACAACACAGGCACTGGGCGTCCGACATACAATTAATACAATTATTATATTAATTATTAATTATTACCGCTGAATCCAGCAAAAAAACTCTAGGGATCCTTTCTTTTTCTCCAGGTTACGGCATTCGGAGAGTGTCTATGTACAATTGAAGGGTGGAAAGCACTAGTGGACTACTTGCATTTTTTCCCACCGGAGAAAATGCAAGTTGTCTACTAGTGCTGTCCACCCTTCATATAGTAAACTACTGGATCGTAATCGCCTCTGTCTGCGCTGTGTTAGCTACAGCACGGGAGTGGACTACTTGCATTTTTTCCCGTGGAAAATATATTATATTTACCATGGGAAAAAATGCAAGTAGTCCACTAGTGCTTTCCACCCT
>VCRD01000041.1:194000-211287 GCA_006783055.1 Trinorchestia longiramus | reverse complement strand
AATAAGCGACAGGGAGGTTGAATAGGCATTTTTCTTCAATGTGAAAAACTCTGGGATGCCATCCTGTTATATGTGCGTGTGTATTGGAGGGAATTGAAGGCCGTTACAAAGGCCCCAGCCAAACGCTGGCCCTCGATCTAAGTCTAAGTCTAAGTCTAAGTCTAAGCTTTGATTACAAGGTGAAGGCTACTTTCCTGAACTAATACTGATGAATTTTGTAAATTTTACAGAGAAATTGAAAACTGTGACAAGAACCTAAGAACTTTTCACAGAGAAACTGAAAACTTTGACTAGAACCTAAGCTGTAGTGCAGTTGCTGAAGTCCAGGCTGGTGGGCTGAGTGCATTTCACTTGCCAGAAGCCGATTTTGTGCCTTTGTAGTGGGCTCCAGTTCTACCAACCAAACAAGTGAAGATGGGTAGCTACATGGACTTGTCTGGAAGCTCTAATAAATGTAAAAAAGAAGAAAGAAACAAATTGTTAATGTGTGTATTTTAGGGGGAATTGAAGGCCGTAACAAAGGCCTTTGTCGATGTTGGCTATCAAGTCTAACTTAAGTGTTGGTTTGTTTGTTTATGTGGAATGATCCAGGGTGTTCCTTGAATTATTTTAGACAACCCTGCCGCACATGTAAAAAATTGTGGGATGCACCCTGTTGTATGTTCATATTTTTAGAGGGACTTGAAGGCCCCAACTATGTTGGCTCCAAATTTAAAGGTTAAGTTGAAGGAAAATTTGCATGGTGTTTGATTTGAAGTACTGTAAATAAATCAAATAGTCTTAAAGCTCTCAAGGAATAATACAGTTCTGAATGTACTTTCACTAATATTGTGCTTTGTAATAAATTTCTGTATTTATATTGATGGATTTTGTTGATTAAGGTTGTAATGGTGTCTAAAAATTATATTTGGCATAAATTGGTTGTCTAGTTTTGAGTATATATTTAAATATTTTTGGTATAGAAGTATTTTTTTTAAATTTGTGTTAGTATATCAGAGTAAAATTAAGCATTTTCAGTGAAAAGATTTTATATCTGTGCTGGAAAATTTTTATAGACAAAGTACTGTACATTTCTACAAGTACATTTCTACTGGTTGTTGAGATATCATTATTTACAACTATTTTTGTTCTATAAATTTTTTGAATTTGCACACTACACCTATCTCTATTTTAATAAATTGCTACATGAGGTAGTAAAATTATGAAACAGTTTAAGAAATTCAGTGAATAATTATAGAAGCTTTTAAAATTTAGCTATCTAGATACTTGTGTTAAACACTAGGTATGTTTTAATGCTGTAACAAAGGTTTCAGCCACAGCTGGTCCTGAAACTAAAATCTCAACATTGTGTTGTGCCTATGTTGTTCAGTTTAGTAGTGTCACTGCAAGTGCTTCTTGATTTAGAATGGTTATGCATAGTATACATTCTTTATGCACATTAGTGTTCTAGCCTCTAACACAGGAAGCAAGGATTTAAAACATTACTTAATGTTTGTAAACATGCATCAAACTTTTAAAGCTACAGTTATTTAATATCATATTAATAGTAAATGTTAATTAGGTTAATGGTTTGCCAAACAAGGTTTTCTATGATCAATAATTAATACAACTCATTGTTAATTAATAAGGATTATGTGATTTTGTTTCACAGATTTTGACAAATATTTTTTAGACCTATGAACTAAAAGTACATAAAATTACTATCACTATAAATTGTCTTCTTATGTTACAATAGAATATGAGTACCAATAAGATTTTAAAGGTAGTTTACCTAAAATTACTAGAGCATCTTGTGCCTTGAATTATAGCTTAGCCTTGCATCAGCTGCTAGAGTTCCTAGAATTTCTGAGTACACATATATATGTATATGTATATATTAATTGTTATTGGGCTAATTTGTTTAGAAATATAAAGTATGGAATAGTATTTGCTGGACAAGAAGTTTGGGTTCATTTTAAACTAAAAATAAGAAACTCAAGAGCATTCAGGTACAATATTTTGAATACATTTAGCATATAAGTACAGTGAAAGCTTGAATAACAAGCTTGGTTTTTATATGACAGTAGTGTACTTTTTAATGCTTTACTAATCATTGATAATGCTTGTTGAAAACTTTTTCTCATTGTTAGATCAAACAGACAATAAATGCTTGCAACACAGGCATGCAAATGTCAGGATCTCCTGTGCAGACTATAGAGCCATCAAACAGAAATTCCATAAGAGGCAGAAAAATTTTGTGGTGTTCATAAATAGTCACATCTAATCTTAAAGAAATTACTCATGTATATTGCAATTTAAAATACTGTAGCACCAAATATTCATGATGAATATATACTACTTTGTAGCATAAATTTATTGGTATAGTTTTTAATTATGCAAAAAAATTTTCTCTAATGGAATAATAGCATAAATTATAATTTTGATAATGTTTTCAGGTTTGTGTATTGTAGCATTTTCAAGCTAATCAAGTTCCTCTTAGGAGTTGTTTCACAAGGTCTCTGCCAAATTATACGCTGATGGCAGACAGCAACCGAAGAACTTTGGCTCAGGAAGCCTCGACAAGCTCTGATGGTGCATCTCATGAGGCTCATAGCTTGTCCTCAGTGCATTACAACAACTCACTTGAGGATTTGAACAAACTTGAACTTGATCTCAATCCAAACTTGAGGACTGAACAGTTGAAGTTACTCAATGCTGGTCTTGAATTGAAAGAGGAAGAGGAGGATGATGAAGAAGATGAAGAGGAAGAGTTGTCTGAAGAACAGAAGCAGCAAATGCAGCAGCTCACAAGCATTGTAAACAATGCTTTTAGAAGAGCTGATCTACAACGAAATCTTGGCCAGTCAAGTAAGTTACATGAAAATAATGAATAAAAATTTTGTCTCTGGTTTAGGGAGGTGTTCTTTTAATATAAATATATGTACATCTTTTGAAAATCAGCAAAATAATAGTGCAGTGTTATAGTAGGTGTACATGAGTGAGATGTAGCCCAACCATTGTAGTGGTTTGATTGTTATGTTTACAGTTACTTTAATGACCTTAACTGAGCAACTCCAAATTGCAGTTTCCAGCTAGTTTCTAATCAAACCCTATTTTGCATTTGCAATAATTTTATTTATAAATAATAATGAACACAGTCGTGATACGGGAAACTTGAGCTCAGTGGTGCGGACTGCAGTAATTTGCACAGTGCTGCTAGCAATCATCAATGCCAGAAGCCAGTAAAAGCAGATATGATGTTAGCACTACCAGTACTCATCTGCCGTACCATATTCTAAACCTGCATCAATTTTTAGCTATGGGAAGTATTCTGTTGTTAGTGCTGAATAGCTTGCACCTTGAAAAACATATCTATAAAAAACTAGTTTGTGTTTTCAAGCTGATAGTGTGCTAGTCATTTTTTTAAGGAATGTAGTATTTCTCTTGTATTTATGGGATATCTGTCCAGTAAGTAGCTGCAGTTTGTCTGTCATTATTGTATTTTTTGTATAGGTAAATTATTCTTATTTTCATTGTATATCATCGCTCTTTTATTCATGTCATTAACTCACTATACACACTAGTATCTTTTATTAACATATCCTTTCTTTCATGTTTGGTGGTATATTCTTCCTGATTCTATAGTTTTTTCCAACTAACTGGTCTGTGGTCAACAGGTATATGTATCATTATGTAATAATAAAAAAAAGTAGTTACATATATCTGATGAGATTGTTTTAGGATATTTACCCACAAAAAAATGATAAACTTGTTCAATCGCTTAACTTTGTTATGTGTGGACAATTTATGTGACTGTGATGTTAAAAAAGTGTCAATCCACAGTGGACCTACTTATTTTTCTTAATAATGTATTTAAATATTGCCCACAGAGTTTGATGCAGTTGAGGGCTCTTCAGTGTTGGGCGAAGTGGAGTTCTCCAGCAAGAAAAATGTCCATCAGGAGTTGCCCCATCGTTATTCCATTGCAGAAACGAGACCTGGAAGTCCCTTTGTTCCTCTACCTCTCCCAGCTCGTATGAATTCTGTGGATTCACAGAGTACACACACCAGTGACTTTTGTACCACGGCGGTGGTTGAAGATGGCAACAAGCTTCTAGAGACCCTCGGTGATACTCCTGATTCCCTAGAAAAAGCTCTAACTCTGAACCAGGCTTTGCAGCGGCGGTTCTCCACCAACATCGAGAGGCTTGAGACTGCCCTCAAGCAGAACCTACAGAGACAAGTTTGTCCTTTTTGAACTTGAAAAAATTAAAGAATACCATATCCTATTTTAAATAATGTCTACTTTTATGCTAGTAGTTACAATATAATGACATACTAATTGTTTTAAAAGTTAAAATTGTTTAAATAATGTCTACTTTTATGCTAGTAGTTACAATATAATGACATACTAATTGTTTAAAAAGCTTTAAAGCTCTGCAGTGCAATTATCCTTCCCAATATTTTTTGAGGGAAATGTTTTAAACTTATAAGCCTTGTCTCCTAAAATGGTATAGGCTGACCTATTTAAATATTTCTTTAAAGGAGGTTGAGTTAGTGCCTAACAGTTTGAGATTGCAATGTTTTATAAATTAGAAACAAATCTCTTAGTTGTTTTAGGACTTTGTACCTTTATTTTACCTGGTGCGGTTAAAGGGTTTGTGTTATAAATTTACTCAAGAAGTCCTTGAATACAAAGGTGGTGGGTGCTTGCAGTTATGTTTTACAAATATTCATTACTTTTTCAGTCTACAAACTATTTTCCACCCATCTCTTTAGATAACCTAAAGTAATCTTCATTAGTGAATAAATGATGTTGCGTCACTAAACATATTTTAATTGTAAATCATTTGTCAGTATCTTAAGCTATTGTTTAATTACATAGTAGTTAATAAGTCAGTCTCATATTGCTTGTAATTGTTACTTCCATCTTGATTATAATTCCTTATAACAGCACCAGTTATTCCTTTGTGAGAGGGCACATTCTTCAACTAATATCTATCCTGACCACTTGCAAAAATAAGCAATACTTTCCCCATTTTGCTAGTTTAATTATGTTTGACTCATCTTTCTTCCCCTGGATGTCGAAAGAGAAGCGGATTCCTTTTGTTCTGGTCTCGAAGGCTTAACTAATGCACTGATTGCATCTGTCATTTGGCAAACATAAATTGTGTATTTTCCAAGTTGCTAAAATTGTAGTCATGCTACAATTTGCCATCCTATAGACTATACCAGTCAGTATTTATGTTGAGTGACTATTGGTTTCAGACTTATATTTCTTGATGTAATTTTGCAGTTGACACTCCACTACGAAGAAGACGAAGATCGCCTCTCAGCACAGGAAGAGAAGCAAATACGCACCTCAGACTCCCGCTACTTCCTCCGCATTTCCTCGTTCTGCAAACCTTACTTCAAGTCCAAAATTGGCATGCCTGTTCCCATGAATGAAGATGCCAAGTTCAGGGTGGATCAAGGTTACTTAGACATGTACCAGACTCGCCAACGCCCGTGTGAGTGTCACTTAACTTTAGAAATACCAAGAAATATGTAGAGCATTTGAGAACTCTTGGGCTTGTCAGATCCGGGCACTTTTTCCTTATTTATAAACTTTTATAATTGTAAAAAATGTAGTTGTTGTTGTTGTTGTTGTTGTTGTTGTTGTTAGTGATGTGTTTGAAATGAATAAGGTTAATATAAAAACAAAATGAATTTTTCTTGAAAACAGGTCTTGGATGCCTGATGGTGTTTCTACGGTCAAACCTCTTCTCTCTACTCGGAATAAATTAAGTTACAGAATCAACATTGACTTGAATGGAATCATATAAACTGCAATTTGGCGAATCGTTTGGTGTTCTGATTAGAAGTAGAACTTGTTCAGTGTTATTCTGTTGAATGATTGTTAAAATAACAATCCTAGTTAACCATTTTCAGGAGTAAAAGATTCTGTATTGCCACGCGCAGAACTTTTGTTTTGTAATGTCTGTTTCAGGTAATTATTGTCTCTAGCAAGAATTTCATGTTTGGACAACACTAAATTTTTGGCTGATAATGCGCAGTTACATCAGCCCAGCTTTTGATAGAAGTGTGAACTGCTTCCTCTTCTTCAGTGTGGCAATATTTCTATGGACTAAGTGCTTACTCTATGTCTGAGTTACTACGGTTGTCATTTGTCCGCTTACTTTGTCATGTCTCACTCCCATTGTGCCAAGAACAGAAACTACATTTCCCATTTTGCTAATAGCAGAAACTACTACTCATATTCACTTGCATTTTTTCTCAAATAAATTGGACTTATGTCAAGTACAATATAGAAACTTAGCTGCTAAAATTCATGGTTGATATAAAGATGGTTTTTGAAGTTACATTTACGTTTGCAACTGTTCAACAGACGCTATTGTATTGTGATGCTGCGTGTGCTCGACTAGAGAAGCTCAGGCAATTTTGTATACTAATCTTGCATGCTTTTATTGTTGCTCTGCACAAATGAAGGGTGGAAAGCACTAGTAGACTACTTGCATTTTTTCCCACAGGAGAAAATGCAAGTTGTCCACTAGTGCTGTCCACCCTTCATATAGTAAACTACTGGATTGTAATCGCCTCTGTCAGCGCTGTGTTAGCGACAGCACGGGAGTGGACTACTTGCATTTTTTCCGTGGAAAATATATTATATTTACCATGGGAAAAAATGCAAGTAGTCCACTAGTGCTTTCCACCCTTCAAATAGTGGATGAGATCTTGACAAATATTAGACAAAAAACCCCCTATTTGTATAAAGTACTGGTACAAGTTATTGTTAGTTAATTTTGGACGTTATTGGACTTGGGTAGTAACTCAAGAAGCCATTAAGCTGCTCGTTCATGGTGTGATATCCTATTCTTATGTCCGTTAATATTCTCGTACAGCTGGTAATATCTGAAAATGAAATTGTTCAGTAAATAAAGTTTTAGGTTACCTTTATTTCTCAGAATCGTTGGGTGAGGCATATTTTGTGTGCTCATTTTTTTTATTATTTGCCAGGGTCACGCAAAGAAGATCGGCAGCTGCAACTGGCTGTGCAGACAGAGGCGAAAATTGAGAAACTGCGGTTGGTTCGGCAGAGGGAAAATGCCATCAAGCGTAAAATGAGGAACATTATGGTCGACGACCTACATGACGTAAGTCCAATACTGATTTTATTGACTGCCAGATAATTTTTATGACGTAGTAATAGGAAGGGAGCTACTGAGAAGCTCGTCATCCTCGTCACAGCTAGAGAAGTACGCTCACTAGTAGTATTTCTGTTGACCCTTTTTATACTTAATGCTGCATCTCTAATCTGATTATGGGTTTAATTTCCTAGTTGTCTATACTATAATTGTTTTTTATTATTTCTCACTCAAGAGAGAATTAGATGTGTTAGTAAATGCTTTCCTACTATTTTTTGCTCATGTGTCTGCGTCTTTTGGTTCAAATTTTCGGCTAAGAAAGGATGGGATTGACCCTTGTCTTTTACATGAAGTACTTTGATCATTCTGGACTAATAACTCCCGAAGAACAAATAAAAACATCAATTACACGTATTGTTCTATTATCTAGGAAGTAGAATTGCTCGAAGTATTGAGTATTTTTTATCGTTTGTTTGCCACTTGATTTTGCTGGCGTTACTTACTGCCATCGTTTATTGATTAATTTCTGCCTAAATTTTTTTCCAATTTGAGAATATGTCACTGTCTCACCATAAACATTTTCTTTTGACTCAGTTGCTCATGTGAGAAGAGCACTTCAATTGCTTCTGGTGTGTTCATCGATGATTCCTGGGTGCTCAACTTGTGAATCCTTTTATCCCCAGGATAAAGAAATGGCGTCGCTGGCGTCAGACACGGTGCAGTGTCAGGAGGAAATCAAGAACTTACAGCGCACGCAGCCAAGCAACATTTCCGTTCCCCCCACACTCAAGCTCGACTGGATCAGGATCGCAGCACAGGCGGTTAGTTTCAATCACCAATGGCATGCATTTTTGTGGCCTAGAAGGTGCGTGTATGTTGGATTTAACAACTCAAAGGGAGGTATATTTAAATATTCAATCTATTTTCATGAGCCGCCTGGGGAGCCTGGTATCCTACTGACAGTAAATACAACAATGTTGAGTGTGTGAATTTAGGAGTTTACTTTCAGGATTGGGCGGTAACAACTCTTGAGCAAAAATTGTGACTCTACGTTGGTGTTCCTTCACTAAATTTGTTTTACGATTTCAGTCGGACGGGCACCGCACGCCCTACGAGTGTGAGTATCGCTGGTGTGCTCTTCTCAGCCTCAATATCAGTCAGAAGAATTTTTCTGAGAAAGATGACATCGCCATACAGGTGAGTTTTATTCAGATTCAACATCAGTATTTGAAGTATTACTCTACGTACCTTGATCCGCGACGACTTTGACGAAACCACGATCTTTTTTTTAGTTTACACGAAAAGAAATATTGTTTGATTTTGTGGATTTCATAATTTGATGGTTTATGATTGGGTAAAGGTAAAGAAAACTGACCATCCTTTCATCGAAAGCTTGCCTCTACAAAGAAACTTCTGTGCTTGACATCACGTTTATGTAAACTTTAGTTGTTGTTAAAGTTGTCACAGGAATGGGTCTTCATGTACTGTACTGTGTGCCCAGCTCTCAAGTATCTCTCCTTGCAGGCTGCGGTGCGCAAGTGCGGACGCCTGAAGCCGGATTGGCAGGCCATTGCGTCACAGTTGAGCGAGCCACGCTCCGCCTTCCAGGTATCAGATGCCAGTGGCTACAATTTCTTGCTGTAACGTAACCAAGTATTTGGAACTGAGGCCACGTTGGAGGTAGTTCTCAGTTACTTTTCTTGATATTAGGGGAAAAATGTTACCTTTTCGAGTTAGTCCGCTGATGTAGCTTGACCAAATGTTTGTCACTACGTTAGTTTGAAGTAGTTACAATGCACGGTAACTCTCCAAATTTGAATGAAAGTTTTTAAGTAGTGCATGACTTCCAAGGAAGGTTTCATTTTTTACCCGTCTTTTGTTCCGAAAATAGCGGTCAATCCAAAAGTCTGGAGGGTCGGTAACCCTCTCATGTACTCGTACTCTCATTTTATTTTTTGTATAAATGTTTTTTTTCTAATGAACTCCCATACGACTGCCCTTGTTCTTATTATGGGTAAAAATGCCAAAAGTATATTGTTTTATTGTTTTGATTTGTTATTTATTTTCGCTCTGTGTCGCAAAATATCGGCTTGATACAAATAACAAACTGTACCTATGGCTAGTCTCTCTATAATATTCAAGTTCACTGAAGCAGCTTCATGTCAGGCCTCTAGTATACTTGAACTGGACTGTTTTGCAGAACGTGTTGCAAGTGTCTCAGTGGTAATGTAATCTTATTCTTTACTGGAAATTGTCCAATTGGGTATTGGCCTCCTCTCTAAGTCTGTGTTTTTCTAATAGTAATAATGTGAGTGCTGCTCCAGTGGCTATTCAAGTTGATGGATATAAAACCACAATTTCAATATACTGGTTGTGCTGCATCGTGTTATTCTATCTCTTCTGCCGTTATTAGTTCATTGCTGTGAGATGCAGTGGCTGTTCAATAGGAGAGGCTTATTTCTGTCTGCGTAGCTAATACTGTACTGTGATTATCGTAATACTATACTCAAGGTCGTAAAATCTAAACTCATATGTGCACAAGGCCAGCCGCCGTATAGTACAGGGTGGCGCATAAGTAACGCACCCTTTTAAAAAATTAATAATAAATAAACTATGAAAGGTATAACGATGGGGATAATTGCAAACGATAGAAGAACTCTTGAAGTTTATTTACATGTCGTATCCTGTCTACAGATACCCAGTGTATATTGCGGTAATACTTTATTTATTATTAATTTTTTAAAAGTGCGTTTCTTATGCGCCACCCTGTACTATCTCTGAACCGTACATAAATTTACTCCTACATTATCATTCGTTTTATGGTCTGTGACTCCCCGAAGGATAAGCTTAAAAGGGAATGGTCATTCATACAGGGTGTGGCAACATGATTTCATTTTTTCGAAGGATGTTCCTTTAAAAAAAAAGGAAGTTATGTTGCCACACCCTGTAGTATCTTATAGGTTCTGTCCTCCTTGGGTTTTGATACGATTCCTAAGCTGGAATAAACAAGTGTATGCTAATACGATAAATTCTAGTTAGCATCCCTTCAGAGCTTTGAAGGTGACCTGAGCTCCATAGAACAGATTAAACAACACAGGCGTTTGGTATATGTTGTGTATGAGATTTTTGAGTGGGTAAATTTGAAAACTCAACAGGAATGCTGAAGGACAAAGGTGAACATTAACAACAGCTGAACACTGCTAGCCTTTGACTCTACTTCATGTTTCAATTCCCTACTTATTCCCAAAGAAAAAGTAATGGGATTGCTGTAAGAAATTCATTGTTGTGCAGGTGTTCCGGCGGTATCGGTCATTTATCTCCCGTGCTCTCAACCCCGTGAAGTGGGACGAGGAAACAAGCAGTCAGCTACTGCAGCTGGTGGAGCACCTTCGCGTGGGAGAGTACGTGCCCTGGCATCAGGTGAGGTCCCTGCACTACCCTTCGTGTGGGAGAGTACGTGCCCTGGCACCAGGTGAGGTCCCTGCACTACCTCCTGCCGGGGTAGCATTTCACATGTTTGAGATATGTTCCGTAGTTTGCCAGCGCCAAAGTATGACACTAGAAGCTAAAAGATAAAGCAGTTTTTGCTGGGGAGAAAGTAATAACGATACTGTGAGTCGACAAAAAATGTCTTTGGGAAGATCTCTTTTGCTGATGATGACATCGCGTGGTATCAGCCTCACATTGTTACTCATACCGTGGAATAATATTTCGTATACAAGTGATATTATCTTTATTTTGGATCTTTGAACTTTAAAGTTCTCTGCAATAGAGGAAGTGGTTCATCTCAGCCCTCCTACTTGGAAGTAAAGTTTCATGAGTTCTGGGTAGACATTCTTTGTTATGATAGAGTGCTGGTACGGCAGTGGCACGCCTCGGGATGTGTGTGGGTGTGTCTAGTTTAGTCTTTGATATTTCGTGCCTCATTTGTTCTAATTGAAGACTGTCGGTCAATGGCCATTGGAATGGGATCTTTGTGTAGTGTCATTGTTCGTTTATGATAGCAGAATGCATTGCAGAAACGACGCGTTGATGCATTGCAGAAACGACGCGTTGACGTAGTCATACTAGCCCCTGAAGTCTCGAAAAAGAAGTTTTCAAGCCTTCCTGTTAGAGCTCCTTCTGAATTTGTAATATCGATAATGCTCTATCTCCGAATCCTTATTTGACGAAGCTTTCACTCCTTTACTCGAGTAAAACTAACAACATTCCTCGCAGCAGGGTGTGCCATCATGTATTGAGCACTGTGCGGAGTGTTAATAAAGATCTTATTCTACCTATTATAAGTGTGTTCAACATGTTATAATCTTACGTGGACGAAACTTTGAAATTACCTAACACATACCTACTTGTAAACATGCCTGGTGGATTTGAGCTACCATTAAACAGACTCGTACAATTAGTTCTACATCAACGGAAGAAATACCCAAGTCTGCCTGTGATGGGAGTGTGGTCTGTCCAAAGCTCATGCAGCAATTTCTGATGTGTTTTTTGTGTACCGTATGAGATGGACAGTGGATGTTCCGCCGTCGTGTTGTTGCTTTTCGATTCTACCAAACTGAGGATCAAGCTAGAAGCCAGCTAGATATTCTAGCAAATTTGCAAAGACCTAAAGTTTAAATCTACTGTACTCTATTGAATGTCACGGGAATACGACCAGTTTAAAATTGTTTCGGATTTTCTTTTATGTTTCACATCTTCTCCCATAATTTTAGTTTCTTTATATATTACTCTTTAAAGTTTGGATTCTCAATAAGGCTTACATTTGCGTTGTCGTAGTTTATTCAGAAACTCCTATGATTCGCATTACAATTTTGAACTTTGGTTTGATTTCAAAATGAAATTTAATTTTTCGTTCATTATTCCATGCTTATGGAACAGAATTAGATGCTACTAATTCATAGCATCAGTGATGAACCTGATAAACACATGTTAAATCTGTGATGTTATGTGAAGAAAGGAACGATTTTTTTCAGGTCCACCAGCAGATGCCAGGCTTCACGAGGTCGCAGCTGCAGGGCCAGTGGAAGAAGCTCAATCCAGAGCGTCGGAAGGGCCCCTTCACCAAGCTTGAAGACTCTCTCTTCATCAGGGTTTGTATCAACACTTCTTTCTTTTCTTGCTTCATTCATGCTTGGGTAGTTTGTAGGATATCTTGCTAACATATCATTTCAGCAGTCGTTTTTCTAATGGTCAACTACAAAATAATGTAAAGGATTTTCATTTTCCATGAAAACTGGAAGAGAATTATGTTTTTATAATGTCATTTGACACCATTTCGCACGAGGAAGATTAAGGTTGATTTCTAATTTTAATTAGAAATAGTATTTCTCGATTACTTGTCCACTGCAGTTGTAAACGCATACTCGTCATCGCTCTGCTTGCTTGAATGTGAAGACTGACACCATTTCCGGTAATTCATAAATGCCATTGCGGTCATGTACAATTCAAAATGTACGTGTAATGTAAACACACTTCTCAGCACAGCTCTTGCAAGCTTTCTTTATAATTTTATTGATTCAAGCTTAGGATAGTCGTTACTATAATATTGACATAAAGCTCCTTTCTGAGTCTAGAGACGCGAAGAATTTTACCTTTAATGTTACGTAGTATTTATATCTCAAGTATAGTATAGATGCAAAGTTAGGGACCAAAAATGGTTGCCACCTCTCCTCTATGGAGGAACGTTTCTGAGGTGTATTGTGCTTATTATTCAATGCAAGTTAAAGTCATTTGGTCGAGCAAGCCTCTTTCGTTGCTTTATTCATGTGCGTCGTTTCGTGGAAGAAGTAAAAAAATAATTTCGTCGATATTCTCTCTTATGTGTACATAATCAGTGGTTATGTTTGGGCACTTGAAATGGTTTATTTTTAAGAAGGTCATGCATTGCATGATGTCTTACTTATTGGTTATTTCATTTGTAAATACTTGCTTCTTTCCTATTTTAGAGGATCATTGCAATTTATTCTAATATTGTGTCATAATTCCTTGAAATTTCCAATATAACTGATCTTTACTGTTATTCGGGCAATTTCCAGTCATTTAGTTTCTGAAATTTACTATATGCCATTTCAGTTAACAATTTTTTATGTTGCTTCCCATTTTGTTAGGCAATTTCCTGTAGCTATGTTACAACGCTTCCAAGTAACGTTTGTTTTAGACTGCAGCATTGGTGGCTTGACTTGATTTTCAGGGTATCTTGAAGTTCGGGCTGAACTTCCAACAAATCGCGCAGTTCATGCCGCAGCGCAGCAAGGAGCAGCTCAAGGATCGCTTCAGGCGCAGTCTCATTGCTGTCTTCAAGACAGAGTGGACTCGGTAGGTAGCGTGTTCACTGAACTTCTTCCATCCAGAGCTAGTTTTGTAGGCAAAAACATGTTCTTGCCATTCCTAACTGATGAGAGGCCCTAATATCACACGAGGAACGCCTCTTGATGCCATGTTATTATCGTAAAAAGGTCATATTTCCTTTCATTTCATAGATAATTGGAAACCAATCAACTAAACTTTATGCTATTTAATAAATACTTCTTGTAGTGCTTGTTTGATGGATGGGATAAAGTTGAGAACTGATATGTACTTGTGCAAGGGACAGAATGGGTGCAACAAGAGTGAACATGTAATGCAATATTGAAGGGCTTTGCCAAGCAGACATTTTCAAAGAAACTACCGCAATGATTGACAAATATCAAAGAATGGAACACATACAGATGTCAGAAGATCCTCTCTTTTGGTGGCGCACGAATGCTCAGTCGTATCCTTCTCTACACTTGCTAGGACATACTTAGCCTGTCCCTCCAGCAGTGTAGCCAGCGAGCGCCTATTTAGTGGAGCTGGCATCATCTATGATGAGAAGACATTCAGATTAGCTCCAGAGCGAGCACAGAAACTTTTGTTTTTGAAACTCAATTTTCTAATAATTACCTACAATTATTAAATGTAAGTAAGTAGCAGCCTTTTCTGAATGGGTGGGGGCTGGGGACAGAGGTTGGTGGGGTGCATTTGAGTCGAGTCACTATTACTTTTAAATTTAAGCTATTTTTGTTTTGTATTTGATTATTCGTTGTATAATTTCATTTATGAGCTCACTGAATTACTAAACTATATTCATTCGTTGCATCCATTGATGAAATTATTCCTTCCGACTTCATAACTATCTTCATTCATTATCTGTGGCTGAAACTCGTTTTTCGTAGCTTATTATAAAGAAAGCAGGACATCCGCGAGTATTAAAATTCAAAATTTGCAGAAGTTGAAAAATCCACATCTGGTACATCTCTAATTTCAATCAACTGTGACATGAAAAGCAGCAACTAGCTAGTGGGCGCATTTAGTTTCCTTGAAGGCTAAACATCCCTATTACGTTCTGAGACCTTTGTTTCTCAGGCCCTTCTCCTTATTTATTTATATTATAACGAAGATGCAATTGTACAGTGAGATGGACGATGAACTGCAGAGTCTGTCGTCGACAGTGGAGCCTTGCTTCCTGAACAGCAGCTTCTGGCGCCGGCTGGCTGCCGTGCCAGGCTTCGCTAACTCGGGCAAGGACGCTGCAATGCTCAGGCTGCGCTTCCTTATACTCCAGCTCTGGCAAGAGATATCGCTCTCTGATGAGGTACGAACTGAAGCGTAAAGATTTCCTTCATAGCTACTCTAGAATGAGGCTGACACGCTTGATGTTCAGAAACCACAGATCTGGAAAAATTTCAAAAGCTACCCTTGTCAGTTTCCAGAATTATTCACTTCTGGTCAACTGGTAAATTTCTTTAAGAAGGTCAAGGCAAGGGATTTTTCTTAATTCTTGGCTATATAGCGTTGCTTACAGTATTTTATCTTATGTGTAAAATCTGTTTTATTTACGATACACTTACCTGGGGTTTGACGAAGATGCATTTCGAACATATGTTATAGTTATAACCAGGTGTAAAATGTGTACACAACAAAGAATGATATGTTATACATTTTGGACAGAACTAATAAGAGCGTACTGCTTTCAGAGCAGTTCATTGCCCTTCCAGTAGCAGAAGTCATTTAGGATTTGAGACACATCAGACAGATTAGCGTCGGGGCTCACGTCCATTTTTTTGAACAAAGCTGCGGCCAACAGAATGTGTGGTGTTTCCCTCTCTGAATAGGACGGCACAGCGAGCAGTGAAGCTGGGAATACAGTTTCAGCACGTAAAGCTTGGCCGTGCTAACAAACGCGTCAGTGTAAATGCCTGTATTGGGGATTTTATGACTTGGGTACGTTTTGACGTTTAGAAATTATCATCATCATTTTTCTCTTGATAAAGCCTCACAACTAAGAATGAAGGATTATTTAAACTCTTTATTACGCTGGCGAATAACTGTTTCAGGAATATTTTTGTTGTTCTTCTTCTCTTTGCACCCACTCAAACTGCATCTCACTGCACATGCATTATGTTCAACAGGGGGCTGTGTAATCTAATAGTTTAGTAGATATTTTCATTATACATTTTCTGCCAATTTAATTCTGTGGCATCTGCGACAACATTGGTTGCTCATTATTATCTCTTTGGATTAGTTTGTTTTCACGAATGGTAAAGTTTTTTCGTGTCACCGTGCCGCGTTATTTAGTTTGTTCATGTCTTACTGCGGTTTAGTTTGTGTGTCCTCATCTTATTATTTTCTTTGTTCGTGTCACTTCACTGTGTTATTGTTTAGTTTGTCCGGGTGTGCTCACCATGTGATATAATTTAGTTTGTATGTACTTATCGTATTTTAGTTTAGTTTGGTCGTGTCATCGTACTGTAATGTTGAAATTGCTTATCTTTTATATACTCATCACGGCAGACACCTCCGCCGTTGTTTCCTGTAACCATCACAACCTCTCCAGAAGAAATTGCCCTCGTCAACAAACACTTCTTGAGGGTCGATATCGTCGAGATGCGTGAGATAATAGACAAAATCAACGCTGGCAACCACATAGTAAGTTTTCAGGCATTGCTAGCGTATGGACTAGTGTATACACAACTAAATGTGTTGCTTCGTGTGTTACCAACTCCACTGCTTGTTTTTCCTTGCACATTGTGGTCACCCTACATGACTGTTCAGTCAAACCTGGCAGGTTTACCAGAACGTGAAGCAGGTTGCAGTTCAGGCAGAGGATGTGTTTAATAATAGCATAATTTCATATCAGGTATATCAATAGTTTGTCCATGTATGTGGATGCTATCGAACGATACAAATCCATTTTGATTCACTGTGGCTTTCATTTTGTCTAGTAAGTGTTTCTTCATTTCCTCTTGCAAAAATGCATTAAACTGTACTAATTTTCGCTAATTATTGTCTGCATCGATCGCATGTTTCTACTAATGCATCACATGACCGTCTGATATTCTTCCTGAATGACACAACGAAGTATAATGACTATAAATTGATGACTTTCTCAGAATTACTTCACGCAGTGAGCACTGGAATACTGAACACTTGTATACTAAAATACTGCTTACAAGGATTGTGAATACTGAACACTTGAAAACTAAATACAGTCAACCCTCGATAAGACGGACTACTAGGGGGGAAGGGTGGTCCGGATTAGCCGATTGTCCGGAATAACGGATATGCCTATATATATATGCCTATATATGCACAAATAATCACCTTAATAAGGCCTAAATACACAATACATTATTCTGTATGCACTATACTGCTGTATACTTTAAAATATTTAGCCTGTGGGGTAAAAGAAATTACAATATTAACTACTAAAAAGACGGATAAGACGTCCGTCTTATCCGATATCCGGATTACCGAGGTCCGTCTTATCGAGAGTTGACTGTACTGCTTACAGGGATAGTGAATATTGAACACTAGAATACTGGAGTGCTGAATGCTAGAATACTGCAATCTTGTATGTTCAGCGAGCGGCGATGTTTGAACTGGAGCAACGGCGTGTGCGTCTGCACCAGGAGCACGACCAGCACATGCGGACTGATCTGCTTAAGGACAAGGCTTGTGTACCAGTCAGGCTCAACCATCTGCATATGCACCACCTGTACCAGCACGCTAATAAGGTCAGTGAGGGGTTCATCTTTCCTATTGGTACGCTGCACTCTTGCTGGTTCGCTGCACTCTTGCTGGTTCGCTGCACTCTTGCTGGTTCGCTGCACTCTGGCTGGTTCGCTGCACTCTGGCTGGTT
>VCRD01000041.1:142379-193875 GCA_006783055.1 Trinorchestia longiramus | reverse complement strand
TCGCTGCACTCTTGCTGGTTCGCTGCACTCTTGCTGGTTCGCTGCACTCCTACTGGTATGCTGCACTGAGAACTTGACGTGTACAAACCGAACGAGTTCTGTGTCATGTTGCTAGCTGAGTGCCTATCAGAATGGATAGAGTGAGAAGACTTCTTGATGAGACATATGCTTACAGGAAACAAGAAGTGTGTGCTAGAGACCTGATCGAGTGAAGAAGACTTTGGAGCTGTGAATTCGTTGACGTCTGTTGTTTAGTTTTCTGCTTTTTTGCTCTAGAAAAAAGACCTAACTCGTGCTCGGCCACCCCATCTATTATTATTTCAGTTTACTGTTTTTAAACGAATTTATTTCTACTACGTAGTTGATATGTCTTTTTGATTTTTGATATTCAAAGCTTTTGAATATTTTCTGTCTCGAAGTATTTTTTATAATAAATGTTAGATCTGTGTTACGTGTTTCCAATTAGAATTGTGCTAAAGGTATTCCCTAATTAGCCTACGAGTCAAAAAAATGCTCATTGCTGTATGGTTAGACGTTGGCTTTTTAGGACTCAAACGAATTCTTCTCATCAACAATGACTCGTTCAGGGTTGATGCACTCGCCTGTTCAACCGCCAATAGAACTGGAAAGCCTCTCCGTATAAAATTACATAAGTTTTATATGAAATTAAATGGTTGTCCACCTCATTCATGTGGGTGATGTATCAATGTAGATGATCTTGTAATTTTCTAATTACAGTCTCAACTTTGTAACTAAAGTGAAAAATACTTTAGCGTTCTACTTTATTCTATTATCAAAGTCAATCATCAAAGATGTTGAGCTTATGATTTTCATCTCTTAAATCATTCAGTAAGTACATTGATTAAATCAGGGTGTATTAGAAGATTAAAAGTGTAAAGAACACTTCGAGTTGTTCGTATTGCTGCAAACTTTCAACCCGTGTATTCGATTCAAGTATTTTTCCACAAATGTGTCATGTAATATTAATAAATTTTCAGAGTTGAGCATTAAGTATACCTTCATCTAGTTGAGTATAACACTTCATATTGTCTTTCACTGTTTTCTTGTGTTAATTTGTGTAGCTGTGGCAGTTGGTATAGCAAAAAAGCCTCTACATTGAAAGTTGCAAATTCTCAATACTGAGTATGACCGAGACCTTTATTACTTAGTTTTAGCATAACACTTCTTATTTTCCTTAATTACTAACCTGTGCTGTTGTGGCAGTGCTATGGCGAGGGCGAAGTGTCTGCCCTGAATGGACGGAGCATCATTCCACGGTCACCCTCTGTGCTCAGTTGGCCGGAGCAGCTTATCCTCGAGTTCTTTTTACCTGCCAAGTCCACAGGGTCAAGACCTACTGACCTATCCTCAGGTCAGACACCTTGCACATCTGCTCTCTGTTGAAATTAAAATTTTCTCCATTGTGAATTATGATGGCAGAACTCATTTGAGAGCTACCCATGTCCCCATGGAGCGTTTTGAACGACATTCTGGTTTCAGATTCTGACTGCGTTACGATAGAATAGAATAAGGCTATAGGAACGAACCTTCGGGCCCATTCTTGGGTCGGATAATTACTTCGATAATCATTCGGTGGTTTACCCAAGTCCCATGCCGTATTTCTAGCCGCGTCACCCATGTCGGCAGCGGAATTCGAACTCGGGTCTTTCCGCTCGCAAGCAGAATCGCTCACCAGTCGACCAAGCTGGTGATAGTCGACCAAGCTGGTGATGGAATAGTAGCGCCTGTTGCACTAGCGATAGTAGCGCCTGTTGCATGTGTGATGCAGCGTTAGCCTATGATATTATTTAATGAATGTTTTGTGACGTTATTCCTCTTGATCATTGAGAACACTTGCAATAGCCTCAACCTTTATACTGGAGTGACTTTCGCAAATGTATGGAGTATACAATCAAATACGGAAAAAAGTGACACTGATGTTTCATACAATTGTTTGCGATAATCACCCTGTCTGTGAGTTTTGAAGTATTACTAGCCAGGTATGCTAGTTACGAGTGTTAATTTTGTAAGAAAAATGTCAGGCAGGTGTGCTGAATGGAGATTATCAAAGTTAACCTGATTTAGCGCTCAATAAAAAGGGCCTGAGTCCGTACCAACGGGGATTTTTGATGATGGTGTCTTTTTTTACTGCAATTCTCGAGAACTTCACTTGGTATTTTCAAATGACTGTTTATTTAAAACAGTCTTTGAAAAATACGATTTTCACCAATAAATAGAGGACCCTGAACACCGTATGAAATACTTATTAACGTTAAAAAATGAGGACGAAATTTGAGCATTTTTAGCATGCGTTCATCCTCAGCAGTGGAGAATGAACGCTTTAGAATGGATCTACCAAAGTGATCGAACAAAATTAAAAGAACTACATATTAGCTAGATGCGAGTAAGAGCCAAGTTTTTTCATAATGAATTAATTTCTGAAAATAAACAAAGGTTCTCGAATTCATCAACTTGACGAGTAGATTGCTTTGCTAATTTATTTATTTTAAAATTATTCTGGTCGTATTGGCCTTACTAACGTTGTATCCTTGTATTTTTCACATTCCTTTTGTTTTGTGAACTTCTGTACAAATGTTTGTGTGTTGTTCCTGTTTGCTTCAATCCCTAATTTTTCTACCTTTTGAGTTTCTCACTGCTAGAATTGAACCGTCTTTCGATTTGTTAGTTTGGGAGAAATGATTATGATGCAAAGTTTGTCAAACGCTATTATTATAATTGAGAATTTTAAACATGTGTTTGTAGAAAGGGTATTTATGCTGTAATCTGACCGCATATTACATTATTCATTTCTGACCGTTATGCTCTCAACTATTTACTCTCAAACTTCATGAAAAGTATGTGACATTGCTCCTCAATCAGCTTCTTCATTTGTTTTTGGGTCCTAACGAAATCGTTTTTGTACCATTTGTTTCTTATGTCCCTTGTTTTTACCCCGTTAATGAAATGTTGAGAATCTTACATGTACTACACTGGGGTGCTACAGACATGCCGGCGGTTGGGTCGCTGCAGCTGCTGATGAAGATGCTCCAGCTGCGGCCCATGCCACCAGACTCGTGCGATACACAGACGCTCGAGGATCTGAACATCACGGAGGCAGAGGTAGGCTTGGCCCACCTCACTGCCAACCAGCACATCTGCAAGACCGGCGACCATGCTGCTGTACCCACCGAGCCTGACTGTGAGTGGTAGAATCATTCTTATACTCAACCCAATGAAGTAGTAGGAGTTATTATGGTTAAACTACTAATTTAATGATAATAGTTGGAGTTATTAATTACGAAGTCCGCCGCTTTGAAAGCTTTACGTAGTTGTATATGGACAGGGTGGCCCATAAGTTACTGACCCTTTTAAAAACGCTATAACTATAAAACTAGTTAATAAGGATAAGTGTTAACTGTTGATAGTATGGATATTCAATAAATAACTTCGAAATCCCCTCATCTATATAAGAGTAACGTCATCTCTCTACCATTCCTAGTTTTATAGTTTAGCGTTTTTAAAAGGGTCAGTAACTTCTGGGCCACCCTGTATAACATTGATAGCATCAATCCGTATGAAATAACGTAGTGATTATAGTTAACCAAGAAAACAACAAACATAGGATTTTTTTGCTGGATGAGAAGGAAGTGGTTTTCTTATATTGTGGTGTATGTTCATTGGTTCTGTTGCTGGTAACTGCATACTTCATAGTCCTGGTAAAAACCCAGGACTTGGGTAAGTGAGTAATGACAGAAAGGTTCAAAACAAATATAATTGTGATCAACTGTTATCTTTCTTTTAAAAACTATCAATTCTCATGACACATTAATATCGAGCGAATTAGACTTTTGTTATGAATTGCTAGACGCGCCCTTGAAATACATGAAAGCCCCTGAAAAACTTGACCTACAATGAGAGAATATATGAAAGTAAGTGACATGCATTTCTAACTGACAAGTTACAACATTCCTGACTGTGGATGCCACAAAACTTACGGTATTGTTTCACTATGCACGGTATTGCATGCACAATGTTAAAATACTTGAACTAAGTTGCGTGCTGGGATTGCGATTTCTATCAGTAATTATGATCATGTTTACCTCGGTAATGCAATTTTGTTTCGTTATAGTTCCGTGTGTGTGGTGCTCGGGAAACGTGGTGCCGGAGGGCATCCCACTACTGCCACCCTCAGCCGCCACGGTCGGGGCTCTGCAAAACCTCCTCATTCACAGGAGGACGCTTCGCTCTATGGCCAACAAGTCCTTCGTGCTGCACAGGTGTCTTGGCTTTCTTAGTTTGGTGACCACAAATTTAGGTTCTAATGAAGTGACTCGCCGAAGTAATGTTTCTACTTTTTCCTTGATTCCTTAGTCCAGGGGTCAATTTTGGTAGATGATTTTCGGAGGGAGAAAAACCTGGTACTTTTTCAGCTATTGTAAAATTAGATCTCATTTTAGGTGCTCTCTAATACTTTGAATTTGTTCTATTTCTCAATACACTATGCACGTCAAGTATTTTTTTGAAACTGCAGTGTTTGGGTTCCGCCTAATTTTTTGTTTCTTTGTTTGTAAAATTTTCTATTTGTTGTTATGTATTCATGATAGTCTCATGTTTCTCAGGTTCAAAGGCCCTAACCTGTACAGACTCGGAGACAAGCCGCGTTCGGAGCGCTCTCTCTCCGATCCTTTCAGGGACTACGTAAGTCACTGACCTTCCTAACTGATGAGTTAGCCTATCATTTACTACAGTTGCTAACATGCAACAATTATACACAAGTATATATTTTGCTCTAATTCAGTATTCAATTGTATAGGGTGTCCATAAAGTCTCATAAAAGTCTCTCATAAAGATAAAGTCTCAACGGCACCTCTTTCACAAACAGGATCCCTGAAACACACGAATGCAAAATGTGATTAAAAACTTTAATAAATATTGAATGCAATGAAAGAAATCTGAATAAAATATCTTATCAATTGCATTTGTAATATATTGTTGAAATGGTAAAGAGATTTTATGGACACCCTGTATTTTCTAATTAGACAAGTCTTGAACAGGTTTCTTGCAGCAATGTACGATGCAGTGTAAAAAAATTAGAAATGAAATAAAATATTGAAATAACGAAAAAACTCAGCACAGTAGCAATACTTAAAAATAAGTTCAGTAGAGAACGTTGAAACATAATGGACAGTCAATGCCATAGAAGTTATGGTATTTCTTCACTGTACAACGTGTCGTGTGCACAACGTTTGGTTACTTGGACCGATATATATACCATTACATCATATGATAATGTAGAAACAAGTTTTAAAGTAATTGTGAAAGCCAAGTAAAGATCGGTATACTAGTTATGATCAATCTCAAGGAGTTTTTGTGTTTAGAAATACAGGTTGAGGTTTGGTCGTAGCTGCAAGACTATTTCAGTGAGAACTAAGTGGAACTGTAAGAATATGCGCACCCCTTGACGTAGCCCTAATTGAGGTCTGTTCTCACATCCTCTTCATTTGTTCTTGTAGGAAAAAATATTCATTCTGTCACAGGTGCAATCATTCTGTGTCACTAGAAATAAATTATGATACATCCTTTTTCATTCCAAGTACGAATAAAACAGGAGTTATGGTGTCGATTCTCAGTTAGAGTTGCGTACCGAGTTTAAAGTCTGTTTGTACAAGGGGAGAATCTTTTCATATTGATGGAGTAATACCTCTTTCTTCTCAAGTTCTTCCTCTATCATAGTGTTTGTGTCCAAAATTTGTGTGGTCTGTGTATGTCCTGCAATTCTATATCACTTAAGCGTAATATTTCGCTTGACGAGCAGGACATCATAATAATTTGAAACATTTTACATTGTTGCATAATTGTGTTGCAGGAGAAGGGTCGTCTCCCCATGCCAGGGCAAGCTGGGAAAATCCACATCACCTCAGTGAGTGCATAAGACTACCATAGGTCATGTGGGGCTTCACAGTCTCGTGGTCAGGCTGGAGGTATAGAGTGTTGTCTTGTCCATCACAAAACCTCGATAGAGTGTGTAATATCAGTAATAAATAATCTTTCCAATCTAATTAATTCATGTATTTAAACTTTGGTCCCCTTGCAACGATCTGTCTACTTTCCTTTTGACTTATTACACTTCTAAACAAGATCTACTGATTCTTCTTTCACTGTCTTAAACACCTCAATACTGCACTCTAATCTATCTGACGATTCGCCTCCTCCGGACTTGTTGCTCTGCTCATTTCTCGTTTTAACAAGTTTCATTATTCCAACAGTTCATTTTAAACCCTTCTTTTTCAGTGCTGTAAGTTATTATTCTCTCGCTTCAAAAATCGTTTCACAATACAAAACCGTTGAAACAAAAGTGTGTTCGAAGTAACTCTCTTGCACTTCTGTGTCTGTTCTTAGATTTACGTGATAACAGACTCAAAATACTCAAAGCATCCCACTGCCTCCCACATTTCCCTTCTATCCATCTTTACATTTCCATCCCTAGAATGTGTGCTGCTTGCACACTTACCTTCTCTCCCATGCCTAACATTCTCCTTCACATAATCACCCATGGAGCTGCAAGTGCTCATTTGTTCCCTCCTTTTTGGAAAAGAATCTCATCTCTACAATCTACTATCTTCCAAGTTCACAGCAGGCATTGTTAACCCCTTTTATTCGTCAGTAGCATGCTGTTCTGAGCTTTGAAAATCTGGGAAAGAAATGTAAGCTCACATCAAGTTTGATTCTCATTAGTATTGTAAAGTATCGGAAGTATTTAGTAAAAGGATGTATGATAGACTTCGGCTCTCTACTCTATATCTTACGAGGATGTAGATCAGTGGTTTCCAACCTGTGGTACACGTACCACTAGTGGTACACGACGGCCTTCCAGGTGGTACGCCAACACTTTCGGGGTCATGAACAATTTTTATTTTGTTATTTTTTACTTCACAAAAATCTGAAACATGAACCAGGTGGTATGCGGCGACTGTACGGGACCTCCAAGTGGCACTTGATCACAAAAAGGTTGGGAACCACTGATGCAGATGGACAACTCGAAGTAATCACACGTCCCCTTAAGCCCTGTCCCCGGTGACACATTTTAGCTATTATTTATATGTTTACTTGAGCATTTTTCTTCTACACTCTCCGTTCAGGTGGGAAGCGGCTAAATGAAGAGAACTTTACTGTAAAAATAAGAAACTTCTCTGTTCTCTCACTTTTGAGGCTTTATCATTATTTGGAAGCATGAGATCTGTTCGCTCGTAGTACACGATTCTCATGCATTAATCATTCAAGCGGCACAAAATATAGAACTCTTCGCTCGTGTCAGTCGGTCACTGAGTCTTCAAACGGTTTCTTCATCGACTAGGTCTTCAATAAGAATTAATTATGGATAATGTGTGGAATTTCTACAATGAAGAATTCAAGAAAATGTTTCACAAAATAAAGTACTATTTCAACGTACGCTGTAAATGACCCATGTATGTGCTATCTCAGGTCGGATACGGTTGTGCTTACTTAAGGTACAAATAACTTATTGTAGATGATTGTATAGATTAATATAATATCTTGCTCTGTAGCATTTATTTTTCGGATGTGCGCCAGACGTTTTAGTGACCAGATTATGAATGTACTAAAAATACAATTACAACCTTGTCGTCAGTAATCTCAGCCATGCGCAGAAATCCGTGAAATGAACTATTCGTAAGGCTACCACTGCATTCTTTTCTTTGTTTGTAGTAATTACAACACAACCCAAGAATGGGTCAAACGGCTCGTTTCTATTGCTTTATTCTATTCTATTTCTCATTCTGTTCAGGGGATGGTTTCGTCTCACAAGAGTCTGAGAAATCAGTTACTCCGACCCAAGGGACTGAAGCGTCGCAACGTCGCCAAGCTCCGATTTGTGAACAAAAGGAAGAAGAAAGCTTGGGCTAAACGCAGCATCATCGAAATATACAAGTCATTCAAGAGTGGCAAGAACTTGTCTCAGTACAAAGGTAGACAAAATTCCATTTGTTACCGTAGCTCCACTCTTTTGAATGTGACTTTAAATTTACAGAATTTTGATCAACTTGCATCGTAAGAAAAAAGGTTATACGATGGAAGGTGTCTTGAGGGGTTTTCAATTCGGAGGCGTGTTCCATGCGACTAATTCTAGTCATGCGAATCCAATTATTAAAAACTTAGGTATTTGTTTAATTACTATCTACTTCAGGTGATCGCTTCATGTTTTCACTAAATATTCATCCAGATTGATCACCGTGAAGTTCATTTCGTTTCATGTTTAATATGTGTGAATACATTCGTTGCTTTCAAGTTATTTTTTAATTCAGAATCATCATTCGTAAATGATAATCTTTTACTGAGCTCTTAACTTTTCAAGCATTTCTCCTTAACAGGCCCTAAAAAGCCTGATGTAGATGTTCAAAAAACTGACGAAGCCACTAACGCGGAGTCTGAAGCTGATCCTCCTTCCGGCACTGCTGCATCCATCACGGAAACCTTCCCTGAACTGGTGCCTAGCACCTCTCATGTAGCTCGCACGGAAGAGCAAGGTTATACCTACGAGGTGGGCGCCAGCACTGCTATGCAAGTCTGCACAAAACAAGATCGACCACAAAAGATGCCTCTACCAGAAAGCTGGGCAAAGCATTTCACTCCTACAGAACCCTCTGAAGATGTGTAAGCATGAATTTTATGTTTGCCTGGACATAGAAGAATTTTAAATACCCGGCTCACATTTCATACATTGAAATTTATCATTATATGGCGTGAATTTGTTTCCCATTTGCAGCATTACTCTCACGTATTTGTGGGAGGAATTTAGCTGTATAATAGTAGGGTTTGATGATCCGCCTAGCTGTAAACTAGGGTTTTGTAATCTGCGTAGCTGTATATTAGGGCTTCATAATCTGCCTAGCTGTACTGTACATATATTAGAACTGGATGATCTACCTAGTTACGCACTCAACTCGTTCTTGTGGTTGAATTACCATATTTTGAGGAATAAATTGTCTAATTTATTATAACAAATTCTAACTTTGTTCAACATCACAAACTAAAGTTTTCTCTTTTGGATTGTGCCGCTTGTGTGCTTAATCTAAACTTGTGTAGCTATTGATATCTTCCGGTTCTGCATTGCGTTGTATTTTCTGAGATTTATTGGAAGCTTTTCTTTGTATTTTAAAGTGTTTGTTGTATGAATTAGCAGAGCCTAATGCTATTCAGGCCAGATTAGATAGACGGGTTGTTATATGGTGAAACTTTTATGGCACTGCATCAAAAAGTGCAAATTCTTCGATTGTTGGCAATTTTTTCATAACTTGACCAGTGTGGCTTCAGGATAGCCTGTGTGCGTGTGGAAATGCCATGCAAAAAGTATTTCAGTTCTTTTTAGGAGGAATATAGGAAGAGCATCAATGTTTCAGTTGAATTCCCGTGCATGTTTAATTAGTCATTTTGATTTTTTCGTACCTGGTCATTTTAGTACAGGAAACGGAAACCATGAAACGAAAAAGATCGAACGTGATTAGTGACCTACTCGTATTTTCAGGGTGATGGAGTCATCTGATTCAGAAGACGAAGCGCCTGTGCTGACCACGGAAGAGGTTCAGGCTCACACTGAGGCCGACAACCTTCTATGGCATCGCTTCCTAGCTGTCTTCCTTTGGCCCGCCATCATGAGCTTCGTCAGGTGAGTGGGCTTCAATCAAAGTGGTCTTCCACATCCAGTTGAACTTCTCTGCTGTGTATATTACCGGGTGAAGGTCGACTTCAAAGCATGTTCTGTATAATGTGCCTGAATTGTAATTAACCTTTGTGGTTTGCTACATGCGAATTAGTTACTCGTTGTACCTTTAAACGCCACTTAATTGAAAGACTAGTGTGTAATGAAACTCGTGGGGCCACAAACTGCTAGAAGAAGCCGTTAAACTTCTCAATAAGTGTGAAATTGAACTTCTCAATAAGTGTGAAATAAGAGCGAGTTATAACACTCTGTTACGTCACTTCAGGCCCCTGGCAGCGCAGGAGCAGGTGGTCGCGCAGCAGCACGAGGAAAAGCAGAGGGACAGCGCATGGGAGACTGCAGACGACGGGAACCAACGCATTGCAGGCGCCGCGTCTTCAATATTACAGGAGGTCTGACCGACACTTCTGTTGTGTAAAACATGAAAAAATTTGCCTTCTTTTCAAAAGAAAAAGCTTCTGTATTGAAAGATTTATGATAACTGATACTATCGAATAGTCAACAGGGACTAACAAACGGACACATTTAAGAAAAATAAAAAATCTCGTTCTGTTTTAAATAAATAAGCTGAATTGCAAAGTACCTTATACCTCCTTTCAATGGTCTGGCACTCGACAGTGTTGAATGAGATTTTGTCAGTTCATATTGGTTGTTTTTTCTTATTGTAATGCTGCTCACTGTCCATATTATTCACTTTCATCGATATTAAATGAATCTATCAAACCTAAATACGTTTTTGAAATATATAAAATTGTTAGGCTTTTTTTTTAAATATTTAGGAAGCATCGAAATATTTCATGTTTTTTCAAACCCATTGCAATTTAAGTGTTTTAATTGTGTGAGTATTGCTAGGTAACTGTATAATGCTAGGGGAGGAAATGTTTATAATGTTAACTCGAGTTTCAATTTTTCAATTTAACGGCAAGAAAGCTGCAGGGTAGCTGCCCTGTGAACGTCTTCAGTGAAACTTGGATGTTAGTTCAAATGATTAGTTTACAATTAAATCAGCTGTAATATCTAGCTAGATTAATTAGCTTTTGTTACGAGCCGGGATGATGTCCGTCTTCGTCGGCAACATTTTGGAATTCGTAGCTCATCACAGGTATCCGCAGTTAGGCTCAATTAAATCAACATTTTGGTATTAATTTTGCTATTGACTACATCAGATTTTGAGCTTTGGCTCTCTGTCACGATGGTAACCAGAGATTGATCTTCAATACTTGTTTTTATTTTATAATCTGAATTGTTTTGATACTTGCACTGTTGAACGTATTGCAATCATCTTCCGTGGCGAAAAATAGACATTGTTTTAAATTGCAGTCTACCCAGTTAATTATCATGCTTCTTGCATTGGCTCTTCTTTTCTGGTTTTGACAGACCGTTAGGGTATCTTAAAGACTTTATACTCTCCTGCATATCCTGCAATGTCAGTCATCTCTGCCAACACTGCACAATTGATGTTCCCAAAAGCAGCTTGTACCAGTTGAAATGCAGCGCTGCCCTTACACTCGTTCAAAAATAAACAACAGTAAAAGAGTATGCAACGAGTTGAGTATCGAATTCAGGTTAGGAGGTGGTTGTGATCGGTGTTCTTTGTCATTTTCTTTTTCGAAAATCAGTATTTCTACGTCTTTTACGAGTGTTTTTGTTGCCGCTTATAACTTTTCACTGATTTTTTTATCTGTACTTTGTGCTATTCTGCCTCCTGTGTTTGCTTGGGAGGGCTGCGCGTAGACCTATCAATGAAGTATTAACTAATTTCTATTGAGAAAATCGCTTTATTCGAGCAAAAATTGTATATAAAGCCTGAATACAATTATAACAACTGACGTCAATTCTCATGCTCATCCAATTTATTCTATGCCTTAGTTTCTGTGACCGAATGTTTCGAACTGGTACTTATTCATTTTCAGTGTTGATGCCAAACCTTATTTGATTCTTGTAGCTCTATTTTATAGTGCAAATATTTATCCCCTCTCACTCTCACAGGTTTCACAGGTGGTGCCTCCTGCTCAGAGGTATGTTTCTGTCTTAACCCTTTAGCGACCAACTTTTTTTCTAGTTTGTACGTCTAAGCTCACAAAGACCGTCTGTACACTGATGCAATGAAGCACGCTGAGAGCCAGGCAGCCAAAACAACGACGCTGTAACATGCCGCCGCGTTCAAACCTAGTAGCAACCTCATATTACTCACTGTTTAATTATTAGAACAATTCTCCCAAAGACCGTAAAAGAGGACCGTATGGTCCTTTTCGTCGCTAAAGGGTTAAATATTTTCTTGCTGCTGGATTGCTAGCAGCATTTTTAAAGATATCGATAGGGAAGGGGGGAGGGTTATGGCTTCATTGCCCACATTATAATTCGTACTCTTATTCCTTGTTCACTTGTGGCCTGTTAACTGTCGAGTGTTTTTGTTTACCTTGGTACTCACCAACAGATTTAAATGTGTAATTTCAACTACGTATACAAATTTGGAAAGAATGGGTCAAAAAGTATTTTAATTGAGTTTTCTTCGTTTCTTCCTGTATTCCTCTTAAAATTCTTAGCACTGCCTTTCATGTCAGCCAGTCCGTATTTTATTTACTGAGAAAGTCTAATTTAAAATGGCATTCACTTTTGCACAATCATGTTGTTGATCTAAGGGCCATTGGGAGAGTGAGATTTTGCATCTTATTTCATGAAAAAGTGTTCGAAAAATTTCTAACATGTGTAGTTGATAGTGTACTCGTTGTGAATGCATTTTAGGACTTAGTTATTGGCATAGCAACCGTCATTGAGTTTTCTGATTGTTCATTAAAGGCTTATAATTATTAGTTAGTTCGAGTTCCATGTTTAACGAAGTCTCTTTTTCCAGGAGGAAGCGGAAACGCGTGACCTCTCCCAAAGGCAAGAGAGATACTGATGCACCCGCCAAACTTAAAGCTAAGAAGAAAGTTTCTGCTGCCCCTACTCGCCGCAGCGCCCGACAGGTAAGACTTAAAATACCATGAATGTTGATAATAATCCTAGTCGAACTAATAGTCTCTTGATAGACTTGACATACCGTGGGTGTTAGCAGTAACCCTGGTCTTGAACTAATGGTCTTCTGATACACTTCGCATACTGTGGGTGTTAGCAGTAACCCTGGTCTTGAACTAATGGTGTTCTGATACACCTCGCATACTGTGGGTGTTAGCAGTAACCCTGATCTTGAACTAATGGTGTTATGATACACTTTGCATACTGTGGGTGTTTTAGTTAGCCTGGTCTTGAACTAATGGTGTTCTGATACACTTCGCATACTGTGGGTGTTTTAGTTAGCCTGGTCTTGAACTAATGGTGTTCTGATACACTTCGCATACTGTGGGTGTTTTAGTTAGCCTGGTCTTGAACTAATGGTCTCTAGGCAGACTTGGCTAGTAGTAAGCCGAATAATTAAACTTTGATATCACCTTTCTTTTTTTCTTAAACTTTTTGAACATAGTGTTTCCCTACTAACTTTGATAGACTTGGATACACAGATTATTAAGATTTACTCTCGTCTCACGTGAAATGTACGGTACATTATACAGATATATACGCTGCGTGAATGTAAATTTCTATTACTTTTATTTTAAAATTATCAATGGTTTTTTGTAAAGTAATGATTCTGATTCCACAATTTTTAGACTGTTGATAGTGTGCGATTATAGTTGTGTTTTGGTTAAGCCGTAAGTGTTATAGAACTGATAATGACGATTAGACTTTAAACTTGGGCTTCTTGAATGAAGCCTTCCGGAATTGTAGTTATGAATTACTTCTATTGCTCTTTCATGACAATAAACCTCGATTACGAATGAAGATGCAAATGTTGTACATTTGAAAGCAAAACAAATTTTGAATTACTGCTGTAGCGCAATGAAAATCGCTTTCCCAATTATTTTGTGGAATGATTTTTCTCTTTTTTTCGTGTAAGGAATTCTAACGAACCTGACAATCCCAGTTCAGTCAGGGAAGCTTCGCCAGCCTTAGCTAACTGGTGCACCCAGTAAAACAATTTTTTTTTCTAGTATTTTTTTTCAGCTTCCTTGTTTGTCTGTTTTTCTTTAAATTTACCTCAGTTTTCCTTGCAGAAAACACCTCGTCATGTAGAATGAAAATTTTCTGCAACGCGCGAAACGTCTACCAGTCACATCCGGAAGGCTGCTGCTGTTCAGTTTTCTGACTTGCTTGTAAATATGTACATCCTAGTGGACCCACACAGGAAAATTCTCGTGTTTTTTGTTGAATTGTTTAGTTTGATTTGCCAGTACACGCGGGCTTTGCCAAGAAGTTTCCAGATTGAAGGATGCGCTTTTGGTATCCACTATACAATGCTTACAATACCTGTATACCCTACCGAATTTTCTCCTATTTAAATCCTTTAGAGCGTGACAGATAGACGGACCAACCAAGCAAGCAAGCGACAAACTGTGTATTAATTTATAGTGGAATGTTATTGAACTATTCGTAGGAAAGAAAGTGCTTTCAGAGAGAAGGGCATGCAGTATCTTCCGATGCTAATTGAGCTGCAAGCCGCTGTGCTTCCGGGCGTAAATTAAGTGTCGGATTAATTCTTGTTCTTGGCTTGCTTGTGTACATTATGCAAATCTCGTTCGTGATAGTTGACTTACTCCTTTGTGGACTAAGGGTAGCTCTCGTTATCGTCGTATTTACGTCATGCAAGTTAATGTTGTTCGTTATGGTGAACACGACGGTTGAAGTGGTACCCATTTTGTACCACCATGTATCAACAGCATTGTGTCATGTATCAACTTGATTGCAATAAACTATTTTTCTTCTTCTTTTCTCAAGCCAGTAGTAGTTTGGCTTAAATTTGTGATGTTTTTACAGGGTGGCCCATAAGTAAGATACCTTTTTAAAACTATTATAGCTATAAAACTACAAATGGTAAAGAGGTTTGGTTAATTCAGAATGAATGAGGAGATTTCTAAGTTTTCTACCAGCGTATCAAATCTACCGACAATCGCAATATATTGCCTGAAAAATTCATAAAATCCACCTCACAAAATGAATCGCTACGCAATGGAACAACGAGCAAAAATAGTGGAACTTTACATCCGATGTAATTTTTCTGGTACTGCAGTTCAGATGAATTACAAGAATATTGATGGTATTGAGAGAAGTCCTTCGAAGAAGTGCATAAAAAAGTGGTATTGAAATTTAGAGAAACTGGGACAACAGCGGACAGACAACGTTGTAGCAGGCCACGGACTATACGAACTGGTGCTTCAATTCAGCTTGTTGCAACGAGTGTTGCTGATCGGCCCAAAACGTCAACTAGGAGACGTTCAATTCAACTGAGAATGTCACGTACCTCACTGCAACGTATTTCGGTAAAAGATCTAAAGTATCATCCACATAAAATTCAATTAACTCAAGAACTCCATTCTACGGACTACCAGAAGCGATTAGATTTTGCGAATAGATTTATGCAGCTTGCAGAAAATGAAAACTTTGTAAAGAATTTAATAATGACTGATGAGGCACATTTCCACCTCAATGGTTTTGTTAATAATGGAGGTCATTTAAAAGATAATGTACCACATGGTTAAACGTATTTTATTATTTCATTTATAAATTTATATTGAACATTGAAATTTCTTCTTTCAGTCTGAATTAACCAAATCTCTTTACCATTTTTAGTTTTATAGCTATAATAATTTTAAAAAGGTACCTTGCATATGAGCCACCCAGTACTTTGCATCTATACTCGAATTTGAGGTCAAGAATAATCTTTTGATTTATATGTAAATATATAATATGTGTATGCATAAATTGGCGATGGCTTAGAGAAAAGAAATGAGGTATTTTCTTTTCATTTTTCAGTTGACGTTTCATTAGGAGCAAGCAAGCTAGAACATGAGCTAATTTTCAAAGTTGATAAATTTCAAGTTAACTTTTATTGGAAATTGACAACCCAACAGAACAAAAGCAAAGAGACACACAAATTTTTGACGAAAAAACAGAAATTAGCAATATGTACTTGAATCTTATTGTAAGATCCCGACGTAAAAATACCATAATGAGTCTTATGAATAAAAGTGAGACTTATGATCAAAAGTAAAAGTGAACCATATTTACGGTGCCTACGCTTTACTAACAAGGTGGAGGCTGGTATTGGATGTTCCTCAGTGAGCTAGCGCTCCTCACTGATATCCCAAGCTACACTGCAAAATCAGCAATGCTCGTTGCAAAACTATTTTTAGTTCAATTTTCGATCAAAGTTAGGTATGCCGTACCTTCATTTTTATATTTGATTAAATGAAAACCTGGGTGAGGGGGAGCAGGAGTATCTAGACAGTGGTAGGCGTTTTTTGGTGATATGCTATTCTGTGTTTCTAATGGCCTAAACGTATTTTATTGAGTGTTTGTATACTTCCTGGAGTCGTCTTGTCTAAACACGCCTTTTTGCATGCCGAATTAGTTTGCGTCAAAACATTTTGGCCTGCATAGAATGAAAATGTTTTTAAATATGTACAGTATGGCTGTCTCAAGTTCAAGGAGAATTAACACGTGCAGATGTCTGAAAACGAGATTTCTTAACTTACATCTTCACCCGAAGAAATCCTCATCATCATCGTCTATAGTGGGCCCAGTGAGAGAGTCCGAGTCACTTGATTCCTGCTCTGCTGGATTACTCAATGTGACTTTGTTACCGTACATGTTAGACTGAGTCTTCAGGGCTTGCGCTGTGCCGTCAGCGAGCGGTACTCCTGCTGTAGCACTGGGCTTAGCCGGGCGGTGCGTGCTTTCTTCTGACGACGAGGAGGACTCATTGGACGCCGCCTTGCTGGCGTTGTGACTTGCTTCTGTCACGAAATTAAGACAAAACAGCTCATTTTTGGTGGATTATTTTTGCTCATTCTGTGCTTAACCCTGTGTCTAATGACGCTAATTCTCGGTACCTTTACCAACTATCGTGTTCACAGTAACCAATGTCAATTTTGCCTGCTGTGATAATGACAGTAGCGAGTGGTGCTGTTGGTAGACAAAGTGCTGACTAAAAGGTGTTCTGAGTTGGTGAGTTTAAGTTATATGAATGTACCACATAAATACAAAACAACGTATTTTTGGGAGATTATTGTTGCTCATTTTCTGCTTAATTAAAATGTTGTGGAAAGACGGAACGTTTAAGTTAGATGCATCTATGTCATTAAGAAAAAGTTGTGCATTTCTGTCTGATTATTATTGCATCTCACTGCTATGCTCTTACTGTTCTTAAAATACTCTTCCTATTGATACGGTAGTTGAATTCCCATGTATGGAAATAATACAATAAATAACAGTAGTTCTTGCTGTAATGCAGTATGGTGGTTTCTACGACCTTCTACGTCTTACTTTCACCTTTCACTTCTAGAACTTTTACGTCCTACTCCCACCTTTTACTTCTAGGTCTTTTACGGCCTTCTCTCACCTTTCACTGCTATGTCATCTACGTCCTACTCCCACCTTTCACTTCTAGGTCTTTTACGTCCTACTCTCACCTTTCACTTCTAGGTCTTTTACGTGCTACTCTCACCTTTCACTGCTGTCTTCTACGTCCTACTCTCACCTTTTACTTCTAGGTCTTTTACGGCCTTCTCTCACCTTTCACTTGTAGGTCTTTTACGGCCTTCTCTCACCTTTCACTTCTAGGTCTTCTACCTCCTACTCTCACCTTTCACTGCTATGTCATCTACGTCCTACTCTCACCTTTTATTTCTACGGTCTTCTTACGCTCGACCGTCCCTTGTGTCTCTCGAATCTTTGCCTCCACGCTGTCCTCGCTGCTGCTGGAGCATGTATCTTCTGTCCTGCACACACAGATTTTGTCATTTCTCAATGGATGTTAGGTCGCAAATAGCAAGTGTTCATTGCTTTTTCATGGTTTCTCCTTTTGTAAGACAAACATTAAAGAAATGCTGTGTATACCAAAAAATGGTTATCTATATCACTGCCTTTTAAAAAGAAAGAATTGCTTAGATAGCAGGAAAGAGCATTTTGAAGTCCCATAGAGAGCTGTGTCGTGGCTCATGGCAACACGATCCCAACTTTTAGTGTAATTTTGAAAGCTTGTGCTAGTACACACACACACATATGCTTCGTTAACCTTCCCCTTATTAAAAATTGATGGTTCTTCATAACAGTACGAAAAATATGTTCCATAGAAAATTTTAAAATAGTCGAAGTATATTTCTATCATATTTCTATCGAGGTAATTTTTGTTGCGAAAGGTTCCTTGTGTTCAGTTATTGTAATAACAGCAGTCGAGCTTACTATGGCATATGGTAACAGCAGTCGAGCTTACTTTGGCATATGGTAACAGCAGTCGAGCTTATTGTGGCATATGGTAACAGCAGTCGAGCTTATTGTGGCATATGGTAACAGCAGTCGAGCTTACTATGGCATATGGTAACAGCAGTCGAGCTTACTATGGCATATGGTAACAGCAGACGAGCTTACTATGGAATATGTTAGCAGTGGTCGAACTCATTGAGAAATTTAATGGCAGTATAATTCGATTTATTTATTTTTCTGCCAACCCTACATGTGTTGCAGGACTGCATTGATCTAAAACTGGAACCTAGCGATAATTTTTTCCTATTTAATATTAAGTTGTGCTAAGAACGTGCGTCAGTTTTTGTGATAATTCATCCACACCAGTGTAAGATCTTGGATGTTTTCTCTGTTATGACCAGTAACACATAAGGCAACTTCGATTCTTCATTACCTCTGGCAACCAACCTTAACTCCTGTCTGATTGTTTTTCTGTACAATGTCATTTGTAATATCGAAGGGAATTCCGATTTGTGCCAATTTGACCAAAGTGCTTATATATCTCTAGTCAAACTCTTGCTTTCTTACTAACTGCTCCCTTGGATAACAGACTCCTGAAGATCCATCTTACTAACTGCTCCCTGGCACGAGAGGTCTTAACGAACCCATCTTACTAACTGCTCCCTGACATGAGAGGTCTTAACGAACCCATCTTACTAACTGCTCCCTGGCATGAGAGGTCTTAACGAATCCATCTTACTAACTGCTCCCTGACATGAGAGGTCTTAACGAATCCATCTTACTAACTGCTCCCTGACATGAGAGGTCTTAACGAATCCATCTTACTAACTGCTCCCTGGCATGAGAGGTCTTAACGAACCCATCTTACTAACTGCTCCCTGGCATGAGAGGTCTTAACGAACCCTTCTTACTAACTGCTCCTTATCATAGCAGGCCCCGGAGAACACACACTCACCTCTGTATGTTTGCCGTGGGTAGTGTGAATGGCAGTGCACCTGTGGAGGAAGAACGTCAGTAGATAAAATAGATGTGCTCATAATCCAAGTGGGAATTATGATTTAACTTCAAAGATTTTGTTTTTTTAAATATGTAACTTTTTCAGGCTGACAAGGAAGCCAACTTTTTTTTAAAGTATGACATAATTCTTTGAGTAGCGTAAATAGATGCTCTGGCAAATGTGGTCTAGCACTTAAGAACTGAAGTTCTTAATTATTCTTATGGTTCGCTTAAATAATGTTACATTATTAGTTTGCTATTAGTATTACAAGAAATGCATTTCTGTCACTTGTATAATTTGAATTAAATTAATTCTAAATTAATGCAGTTTTGTTATGTATGGTCTATGCGACCATTATTGTAACTTGCCTGCATTTACACTGCAACCAAATTCGTCATCGCTATTTTTCATAGTGTAATCCTCATGATCTTGCATAGTGAGTTTCTCTGATTCATAAAGCTTCTTCTCTTTCGTATTCTTGCTCGTTTTTTCTGCTTTTGAGCATGTTTTTTCAGTATTTTTCTCTATACCCAGCACTTTCTCTTGTAATGGTTGCTGAGTGGTTGCTTCTTTCGGGAGTGGTTGCTCCATGGAGAGTGAACTTACTTCATCACTTTCAGTACGATTTGTTGACGATTTCCTTGAACGTTGCACGATCTCCTCTTGGTCTTCTAATGCGCTTTGGTCTGTCAACTGCACGACCGTTGCTTCAACTGGTGCCGCTGGATTAGGCGAAGGCCTCTGGGTTAAACGAAGGCGTCGTTCTGAGGGTGTCGGAGATTTTTGTAGATTTTTTGAGCTGTTCTCTAGGGCTGGTTTGTTGGACGGATTCTTATCTTGCTCAGGTGCATTGTCGTTAAAGGTCTTCATAGGAGGATGTTTATTATTATTGAAACGGGTCTGCATTCTAACCTCTGGTTTGCTCAAGCACACTTCGCTTAGCGATCGATTTTGCTCCGAGTTATCAAAACTTGCTTCAAGCTCAGTTCTATCTGAAAGATTTTCTTCCTCATCAAGTTTGTTATGTGCTTGATGCGTGTGTGGGCTACCTTCCGAATGGGGGAAAACCGTACGAAGAACTGGAGTAGACAAGTCGGTGGCACGTACAGCGTCCGTATCACCAGCATCAAAGTTTGTCACAGAGTTACGTGAACTGATCGGTACACAAACTGCTCCATTTTCATTTTCTGTGGGAATCACGTTTTCGTAGTGAATACTATTCACACGTTTACCCGAATTTGCGTGAGAATCCTTTGAGACTTCTGTACCAAAGTCTCTAGCTTCCATGTCCATTGATAATTCATTATTTGTCGTTTTAGCCCAGGAATGTGTAGTTTTCACTTTTGGTAAATTTGCTGGTGGACGATCGATTACATCTGGGCTAAAAGACAGATGAGTGGTGTTTCCGTTGATTTCTGCCTCCATGCTACCACCATCATTCCTGAAAGTATTTGGTAGCTCATCGTACACACTTGAAGTTGCTGGCAGTTGATCGAATTGTGTGAATGGTGTTGTATAGCTGAGACGTCTGTGTATGGTTGGTAGACCGCTGGAGTTAAAACCCGTTGCACCTAGGCTTGAAAACCCGAAATCTGAGGGTAAAAAACTTTCCATTGTACTTATATTATTTCAAAACCTTGCCTGTGTGTATTTCATGATAGTAAATTTTTTTCCTGAAGCTGGATGGTACACGAAAATCTGTATTTTATTGAGATAAAGAAAAACTTTTTATTTTACGACTGATCAAATTAAGCTGTCAATTTTATGAAATGGAAGAGATTTAGAATTTCATGTTCATTGACGTAGAATCTCGACGAAATTTCAAACATTAAGTGTTTATCAGTCAAAAAAAGAAGAGACGTATCCGTCCACGGTCAGAACGAGTGCTCACCTGAGTAGTTTATTCCCAGAGTTGCTAGACGGTGAGCAGAAGACGCTGCATTGTAAAAACTGTAGCTGCCAAACATCTCTTCGTGTGACGTCCAGTCTTTCTATCAAAAGGGGGATAATATGGTATAATATATTCTACAGGGAATGCATTTACGATCGTAATTATCTGTAAACACGTAAATACTCTCACTGCGACTTGTGCAGATGAATAATTTTATTGTATCAACTGAAGTTTCAGACAAGAAATCTTCGAAATCAACGAATTTACCTCAGGTTCCAGAATAAGCGAAAGAAGTTTTTGCTGTCGATTAATCACTGCTACCTGCAATAAATGGCTATCACGTTTCAAGAGTGACAGTGATAGATATTCTGATATATCGTCTCGTAGATTTGGGTATCACTTTGACCTTAAGGATCAAAATTGCGATCAAGTCTCGATTTATTTGATAATTATCATTTAAGTCCTCCTAATTTCAACCAAAGCTAAATGTTCCTGTAACCTTATTTTATACTGAAGGTCAATAGAATTTGAATAACTTCTGCACTTGTATTTGTTCACAGCCTTAAGCAAAGCTATCACATTTTTCGTATAAGTGTTAAACAATTTCAACTCATTTAAAAAAAAATATTTAGAACACCTTTTTTCACTACTTTGGGTACCAAACAAACAATAAATTTTACTAATTTCTTCGAGTACGAGTAATTTAACTGTTGTGTTAATTTAGTAACGTGGTGCAGATCCGAAGTGTCTACGCATGTTACGTACCCCAGCCTCGCATATCAATTCTTGTGTAAATTAAAATTGCAGTCACTATACGGTTTGAAGACTCAAATTGGTGTAAAATCTTAAATCAATTGCAAGTTGTCCTCCCTAAGTGGAGAACCTTAGACGGGAAGAACCAGGTTTCAAAGTTTTATGCTATTACACAAGCTCTCATAGCAGTTTATTTGGACTTTCTCCACGTTACTTTCTCATTTGGAACCCTTGAGAAATTACCAAAGCATTCAATGCGCCCGCAATTAATCTATTTTAACGTTCGAGAATTATTTTTTGAGAATCTGTAGTCAGATGTTTTTGTTTGTTATATGTTCACCATTGAGGACTTTGGAAAAACGAGCACTGTGTGAGGTACTTGTTAACCTTGATTTTCAGTATGGGTTGTAACTGCTATGATTCACATCTTGGCTATCAACTTGTATTTCGTGCGGGAGTAAAACGTGTTTTCTATGCGTTACGAGTTACGGTCGAAATGTAATTTTTAGAACTGTTGAAGAAAAAATAAGTGCGTCTAGGCCGGAGCAAGTGTGGTAACATGGAACTGCGGTAATTTCTTAGACTCTCCTGATAAGATTGTGGGTACGGAGGTCTGTGTTTTAAACTCATAAGAGTGTGGGTGCGGAGGTCGTTGTTTTAGACTCATAAGAGTGTAAATACGAAGGTCTGTGTTTTAAACTCATAAGAATGTGGGTGCGGAGGTCTGTGTTTGAGACTCACTAGAGCAGGCATGTCAAACTCAGTTTGGCTCTGGGGCCGGATCCAGACTTTCTGTTCTCAGGTGGGCCGGATCAGTAAAAGAATGTCAACTCCAACTATTTAGCTTTGTTTTTCAGTACTATGCTTTATCATTCAGCCTACATTTGTAGCCTACCCTACATATTATAATCAAGTGAACATACGGCCCGCGGGCCGTATGTTTGACATGCCTGTACTAGAGTGTAGGTTCATAAGAGTCGTATCTTCACCTGGTGACGGAGTGTGGGAGAGTGCACCTGCCGCCTGCGGTTACAGTCCCTGAGGACCCGTTGTGCATGCCTGAGGACCCCCTGCACCCTCATGTCCTCCTGCATCTGCTCGTCTCGAAGTCTACACTGCATCTGGCGCACCTTCTGCAGCAACGTGTGACATCTGTACCACGGACCATCAAAATATTACGCCAGACAAATGATAGTCGTAAACATTAGACATTTCAATATTAACAAGCACAGTTTTCAAACGATGAGAAAAAAGTTTGAAGTGTCAACGAAATATAGTCCTTCGGTTGGAGACCGTATGTGCAATCTTAAAAAGGCTCGTGCATGTTTGGTTTCTAAAAGTTGAAGTGAGGGATAAAAATTTCAATCTCCTTAATTTATCATTGAAATTTCGTTCCTGTTAACACTGGTGGTCTTTGTGTGACGATTTGATTTCAGGTGCAGACTGCACATTGTTGCGTACGTAGAAAGCCTCCCAAACCAAACGTTGCTTCTTTGGACTGGGAACTTTTCTCCTAATCATATCTTTAAATTTCTTTAAATTACTTATATATAATCCGCTGCTACCCTGATCTAGGGTACAAATGTCAGGCCATGAATGTTTATGGTCCAAGTTATGCATTATAGTTTATGATTCGAATTACTAGCAAGGATAAAATTCAATGAATCGTGACGTACCCCTAATTTTCCTCATTCGAGTTTTTCGGAGGTGTTTGTGCAGTATCTGTATGTATGACGAACAGGATGCGTAACCGCCTAATGGACATTACTATTGTTCAGCTGCATGAACGTGTCAAAAATAAATTTGGGTACGGGAAAGCTCTCTGCCTATCTCCATATTGCACTTCAATTAATGTAATTCTTACACCATATGTACATATATTTCATTGTTTGACCCTGGAACGACGAAGTGAACCTGAGAGGCCCAGTGTCTAAATTAACAAGCCCGTAAATTGTTATTAAATAATTTCTAGAGAATGAAGCTTTTTGACTTTAATAAATGGCCTAATTCAATAAAATAATTGGTCATAAAATAATTGAAAAGTGGCTGTGTCTCACAGCCCCACCTAGTCTCCGATGCTGCTTGTTTTTTTCCGTCGTTCCAGGGTTAAAAATACTAGAAGTTAAACTCTTACATAATGTGACAACTATTTTGGGAAATATGTTGAAGCCTTCATATTTCTGTAAAGTAAAGCTAACTGTAAATAACATGCAATGTTCATTTCGTAAATTTGTAGTTGAAAGAGTGTTTTCTTTACTTACTCTTTCTTAAATTTATCTTCTGCATCGAGATGTGCTTGTTCCAACCGTAGGCGCTCAATGTCCCTGTCGAAAATGAGTTATATTTAAGTTACCTTTCTCTGCTATTCGGTGTTTAAAATTTCTACATTGCTGCATTAAACAGGATGAACTTTGCTGAAAACTCTCTATAGAAGACGCTTCTCAATGTGTTCATAGGCTGTTATTAACATATTGTCTTGTATTGAACATCGTTTGCATATCTAGCTTTTCACATCCGGAATTTCTCTCTATCAAATTCATATCTTTAACTAGCTATTTTAATCGATTTATTTACGCAAAAAGGTACTATTATTGTATTGTAAGTACGATAACATAAAGACTAAAATGATTTATTTTAATGATTTAGCTACTTGTGGACGGACATGTTAAGTGATTTCTAGGTAAAGACACGTGCTAAGCTACATGTAAAATTGGCCTACTGATGATTGTTACACACTAAACTTGTCATAATTTAGTACTGGGAATGAATAAACACACGTAAAGTAACCGAAAATAAGGTTTTGTAAGCAATTCGTAATGTGGGTAATAGTCATTTCATTCTGCTCTTATAATAGAATAAACTATCTTGTATTTCAACTTTCTCAATATTGACACAAAATAATGTTCAGCAATAGTTATGAAGGCTTGGTGTTGTGCGGCGTTGTTTTCTGTTCATGTCACAATGTATCGAATGCCAAGCCCTTATAGTATAAGGCTTATACCGATCAATTCCAAACTCATGAACTCTATTTCACCAACATCACATTGAAGTGAAACAGTTCGTTTCTTGTCAAATAATTGTGATTACCAGCTTTAGCTGGTACCCATTATCAGATGTTTTGAGTTAAATAGTATGTATAAAGCTTGAGAGAACAGAACGAGCAAAATTTCTTTCTTACGAAAGCGATAATTATTCCCACGAATATAGAGCAATTGGTGTCTTCAATCTGATCATCAATTATCTTGCTGCATGGGAGGAATGAGTTCACTTGTTGTAGTAGCTTGATAAAACCACTATAAGCGATATTCATTCATCGTTCCTTATCGTAACTGAAAAGCCCATACGAGTAGCAATTATTTGTTAGTGAATTTACCTTCTATGTTGTTCATTTTCTTCTTGTGCGTGGGACATTACTTCTCGCTTCTGTGCTCAGGTTTAAAGTGGCATGTGTGTTTCGTTCCATTGCCATGGTAACCAGTTGTGCATTGAACCTGGTGTAGTCCTGTGCGTAACCCATGGAGAATTTCAAACATCGGTCTTTGCATTTAATGTCTCTTTGGAACAAATTAATGCTGTCGAACAATAAATCTCCTTCAACTGGTATAATATTGTACATCAAGTAGATAACTCTGAGAATAGGAGTACGTGCATTCAGCTGAGTTACGCCTACTTCAACCAATGGAAGCTGAATTGAATAGAAAAAATATGTTTTGAATCAAGTGTTTGTACGCAAAGTAATTGATTCTAGTCTCCAAATTTCTTTTCTAAAATGAAATTTTTGAATTGACATTAAAAGAACTATTTGCTCAAACACATGAAAAGATGGAATAACATTTTGAATTTTCTTATAAATAATTTTTATATATAAAATTGTGTTCTCAACTACATGAATATTCTCTCATGACTCTTTTCCGATGCTTCTTCAAAGCCCGAAATAATTTTTTTTATAACTCCTTTGTACGATTCTTTGTTGCTCAAATTTTAAATTACATTGAAAATTAGTTGGAAATTAAACTGTGATTTCACTCTAGCAGAGACTGGAGTATGAATATAATTTTTTTGTTATTCGTTCATGGTGGCCAGTGTAAGTGTAAAATTAGTCGATATCAATATCAATTGGTTTTACATAGAAGTGTCGTATCAAAACAACTACGTGTATGAAGGTTTTCAGTTTTCATCTACTGAAATTATTCATTTGAAAAAGTAGTTCTTTGCAGATTTTCCATGGCTCTAACATGCTTGTCATTAGAAGGACAGTGTACTGGTTTAATTTCCAACTACATAACCCTAATTGACAATGTATTGTAAGGGAATGAACTTATAAACTACTTGGTCACTATTTTTAAAGCTTCACAACGAAGAGTTATTCAGCAGTGTTAGTTTCTTTCATTTTTGAAAATGAGGAGCCTCAAATTTTGACGATGAGTCTAAAATTCAATTTAGATATGCAAAAGAACATTTACGCAGAATTGTTTGTTAATGTATATCTAGGCTACAAATTGTGTTTTTGAGAATACTATGTACAGAAAATAATTATTGAAACCCTTCACAGTTGTCAGACAATATTTCATTAATATGATCAGTTTAATTGAAACGAATTTAGTTCAGATGAACTCGTGATTTATATGTATGTTTTATTTCAGACTTGTGACTTCAGCGTTTTTAAAGTATTAGAGTATCTTAATATAGCTTTTCTAAACTTTTGATTGATGAAACTAACAGTGAACTTAAATGGGTATTATTATATGTATTTACATTTTTCACCCTATTAATAATTTTTAAACAATGTATCTGATCACAAATATTTAATCGATAGAAAATTTACATTAGTTTAATACCGATTATATTTCTGTTATAGGTTTTAGCTTAATTTTTTTGTATAAATTTGTATAATTTCTAAGCGTATGAATTGTGTTAAAACATGCAACTTGAAGCTAAAGCAAGTAAAAATAGTGTTATTTTATTTTATATAAGAAAAAGTATAAACAACACATTGTTGATCATGATTATATATGACGACTCGCAAATTCAAACTTTGTTTCTGTGAAAATTCTACATGGTTGTCTGAGCGAGCTGCAGGAGAAAAAGAACCATTGACTCAGTTCTCTTGATCTTAGTTGGTCTATTTAGCAGCACGTTGAAGATAGTTAGAGAAGTGACGAGTGTTCGTCTAGCATCGGTTAGGAAATGGTATGTGTCTTAAGATTATTTTTAATTTAAAACTTGGTACTTCCTTATTTTTAAAAAGTGTTCTAATTGATGGCTACACAACTGTAGTTTACATAAAATACTTGTGTATGACGCGGTGTGGTGCCTTTGAATGTTTAAGTTCTCTGGTGTAGTCAAACTATGGTTTAAATAATTCAATTTTTTTCGCGTAGCCCATAGCCAAGCTGTGTAATGCTATTCGTTATAGTAAATAGTACTGTCGAATCTGAAAATTGTCATAGTGGCCAGTCCGGCTGCTGAAAAACGAATTGCATTGGGGGTCTGCAACGCCTATGTCAAAATTATTTTAAGTTTGACTATGGTGGGAATATCATTTTAAAGTTCTCATGTTACTAGAATTAACTTAGGGTACACTTCTATTGATTTAGCTGGCAATTTCTAAAATGGGCCGTGTCAGTTATATATGAATTCGTATTCATGATTTTGATGTGTACACGAGTGTTTAGACTGGTAATAGAAAGGTGTTCAGATAAGATTTATCAATTTTGTGTGGTCTACTGGTTACTATTGGAAAAAGTTCAAAGAAGCAATTATTAACTATCTTCTCTTGGCTTGTATCGCTGTACAGTAATTGATATTGCAAATTTAAATTGTTTTTCCAACGTCAGAAACTCCCTTGCAAAGTTCCAAAATTTACATTTAAGAATGTTGTCGAGACACTAAAGTTATAGGAAACTTTCTAAAGTTTTAGTACCAAAGATTGGATTCATTCATTCCCTCTCATGACAAAATCTTCCTTAAAACCAATAAATTGTTCTTGAGTTTTCATGGTTATGAGTAGCTGAGGTTTGAATTCCTGAATTCAATAATACTGAAAGGTAATGACTGGTTAACAAGCTAGCCTGTAAACTGGTAAAAAAATCATGGTGGAAGTTCATTTGAATTAAATTTTTAAATTCTTTGAGCTGTGAAAGTCTAAAAATTTTCATTGTATTTTTGATAGTAAACTACTGAAAGTGAACATTTTAGTTGACTAGTCTCCTTGGTACTATTCTCTGCAGACTGGCATGGTGGTCTTGAGCCATGATATCTGCATTTCATTTTGTAGTGAAATGTTTGAATATTCCAATCTGACAAATTGATTTGATCACTGTTAATTATTGCTTTTTATTTTGAATGAAGTGAAATATTAATTGCTAGTTATATTGCATTGTACTCAGAATTTAGTGATGTGCAATGAATTTTATGTGGTTTTCTAATTAGAATAAAGGGAAGAATAAATTGCTGATAATTCTGTTAGAATAAAGGGAAGAATAAATTACTGTTAATTCTGGTGGCTTATATATCTATGTGGAATTATAAATAACAGTTCATTTAAATTTTCAGCATGCTCTTCTGCATTGCAGAGCCTGGCTTCTATTAGACGTCTTTATGCAACATTAGAATTGTGTACCATAAAGTAATTTTAAAGGCTTGCAATTACTGTACAACTCGTACATTGAATGCTTTGTTGTATGTGTTTGATGTGTTCTCACCATACTTGTTGAACTGATTTTTAAACACAGGTAGATGCTTGCAATACTCTTTAAATGGAGGCTGTGTTGTGGTTGTTCATAAAATATAGTACGAGAATAAAGCTGCTGCTTTGTTTTTTGATGTACTTGCTTTACTTTTTCACGTGCCTCTTGAATTTCATGTGCCCAGTGTTTTGTGTATTTGCTCTGCAGAAGTTAAGGAATTTATTCATGTGCACAAAATAAGCACTGAGCTGTTAGCAATTTGTTAATCATTTTAACCTTCAAGATATTGAAGCATAATGAGAATCGTTCAGTATCTCCATACCTCTTTGAAAGAGGTTTGGTCGCACGAACGTGAGAGTAAATCCAGACTTTATCGTTAGGGGCCACTAACACTGTCCCCTGGGTCTACCCTGGATACATTGACTTCATTAGCAGCATTGCTATTATGGGTAAAATAATAGAAGCAATGAATTATGGAATTGAATAAGCATAAGTTGTACTCCTAATGAAGTATAGTACAAGCTTGTAAAGGGATAGTTTTCAACATATGGGAGCATAATTGTGCTTGAAACATTTTAACACGTTGACTCAGAGGTGGTACGTATGTGTACCACTTAGGTTAGGTTCTGTAATTTTTTCAGATCCTTCTAGTGATTATGCGTACAAAGTGAAGATTTACACCAATCAGGCAATCAGAGGCAATGTGTTAATGAAGATTTTGTGAACCTAATATTGGTTTCTCAAATGTAGTGAATCCTGCTTCTGAATTATGATACTGATTTGTTCTCTTAAAAGTTACTCCATCAATAGTTTTCTTGATTCATTAACATTTTATTTGCTTGTGCAAGTCACTCATTACATGAAGCCTACTAGTTTCATAGGACTGTTACAAGCTCTGCTATCCTTGCTTTTAAAAGCTTTTTCAGCTTTGTAGGTCATTGAGAAATGACAAAGCATTATGTAGGTTTGAAAAGTGTTAATTTTTTTCTTGAAACTTGGGCCTGACAGAGTAGCTGTAACACTGATATGCAATCTTACTGTTTAAACCAATAGTTTTTGTGTACAATTTTTATTCTCTCATTACCTAATATTTGTTTAATGGTACGTGATGTATGAACCACGTTCAGTATCTCCATGTCTCCTTGCGAGGCTTGATCGCACGAACGTGAGAGTAAATCCAGACTTTATCGTTAGGGGCCACTTTTACTGTCCCCTGGGTCTACCCTGGATACATTTTTTATATGAAGTTGCTTTATAATGTGCCAAGCTGACATGTTCATTTCCACTGGTAGCAAATGTGTAGACAGATAAGACAAATAATCAAAATAATTTCTAACTTATTAGATTACAATTGCAAGAATAAGTATTGAAATGTATGGAGTTTCGAAGCAACTAATTAACTTGTTTGATGTGTTGTGCAGTCTCATCGTAAGTTCAGCGCGCCGCGTCACGGCTCTCTGGCATTCCTGCCAAAGCGCCGCATTGCGCAACACAGGCCTAAGGTGAAGGCTTTCCCGAAGGATGACCGCAAGAAGCCCGTGCATCTGACGGCTTTCCCCGCCTACAAGGCTGGCATGACGCATATTTTGCGTATATCAGACAAACCTGGCTCAAGTGAGTGGTAGCATAGTTGTTTCTGGAACTATTTCTGTACATTTCGATCATTGGTTACTATACTTCAACTCCTTCAATACCAGCGGTTTAAATGTCTCTTGTTCAATGAAGTGTGGTAAACTACCATTTTTAGGAGTATTGATTTCGAGTGTTATGTGTTATTAAAGATCATGAATTAAAATTTTACTGATGATAATTATCTACCAACCAAAGAGTGATGGACATACGTTCTGTACGTTCTTTCACCTATGATTACATTAACGAGGCATTTGTCTGAAAGGTATTTTATCGTACATGATAGTACAACTGTCTTCTTGTATGATATAAATGTTTAATTTTTCAGAGTCGCACAAGAAGGAAGTCCTGGAGCCCGTTACCCTCCTGGAGACTCCCCCTATTGTGATTGTTGGCATCGCTGGTTATGTGGAGACACCAACTGGCATGCGCTGCCTCAAGACCATCTGGGCCGAGCATTTGGGAGAAGAGTGCCGCAGGAGGTTCTACAAGAACTGGTGAGTACAAGTTCCGGGACATGATGCTCTTCACTAAAGTAGGGCTTTGAAATTAATTGTAAAGTTAGAATAGAATAGAATTAGGCTATAGGAACGAACCTTCTGGCCCATTCTTGGGTCGGATAATTACTTCGATAATTATTCGGTTGTTTTACCCAAGTCCCATGCCGTATTTCTAGCCGCGTCAACCATGTCGGCAGCGGGATTACGATTACGTTGAAGTTTTTTGTTCTAGTGTATACGGTTCCTTTTTTGATAAAAACAGATGAAATGTATCTGCAATATATATAATTATTATTAAAGATTCAGTGATAGACGCTTGATGTTGTTCATTCAGAAGCAGAAACCGTCATTTTATAATTTTTGGAATAATAAGCGTAAACACATTTTCATAATTCAATGTTCGATTCTAATGTTTTTCTCGTTCACGTTGTTATATGCAGTTTTTAGGGTGATTGGATTGGCAATTTTGTTTCCCAATACTGATCACTTGATGGCAGCCACAGTTGCTTGTTCCTCTGACTCCTTGTGGCTCATGAGCACAGCTGTGGTTACAAGGGCTTCTGATGCTTCGGGCTCATGCTGGCTCGTTAGCTGACGAAAGTACTCTTCCTCCAAGCCCCGTGCTTGTCGACAGAGGTCCCTGTGCATTTCTCATCTCCTCCAACCCTCTTACTACCTCTCAAGGCACAAGTCGAGGAAGCGTGCTTTCGTGCATGCCGCCAAGAAGTGGCAGGATCGCCTTGGTAAGATCTGCATCCGGCGTGATCTCGCTAGGATGAAGCGTTACTGCACCGTCATCAGGATTTTGGCCCACACTCAGGTGTGTAAGGAATTGAAAATTTATATTGACATCATTGCTAGAATCCGTTCATTTGCTGTATTGAACTCATTTTTAACGTTTGTTGCGATGCGACCCACCGGTGGGTCACTTAGGTTAGGTTTTGTAATTTTTTCCAAGTCTTTTAGTGATTATGTGTACAAAGTAAAGATTTGCACCGGCTAAGCACTCGCAACAAACGTGTTAATAGATAGGTCTCCTAAAGTAAATTTTCTTGCTCGGCATTAAAAGTGGCCAAGTTTTCGAACCGAGTTTCCGCTGCGGAAAACTTTAATGATGATCATTGATGACGAGGATGACGACCGCGACAAGCGTTCTGCTTGTAATGGTTTGTGATTACTTCTATTGCGCACTGAAATAAATTAATTCAATGACTAAGTATTAAGTGTCTGCATCAGCTAACTCTCAATAATTATCTTTTTAGCAAAAGCTGCTGCTCAAGCGCCAAAGGAAGGCCGATCTCCTCGAGATCCAACTGAACGGTGGCTCTGTTGAGGACAAGATCAGGTGGGCTTTCCGTCACCTTGAGAAGCGTGTGCCTGTCGCTGACGTCTTCGCTCAAGATGAAATGATTGATATCATTGGCGCCACCAAGGGAAAAGGACGCAAGGGTAAGTGATTTTGTTGTTAGACTGATTAGTTTCAATGATTTTATTCGCTGTGGTGTTTCGGCCAAACATGGTTATGTTGTTATAAATTATTCACTGTGCTACCAATTGTGAATCAAATATTTAAATTGTTTGGCTGAAGACGTCGAAGTCTTAATCGGTTCTGGATTTGTGTATCTGTCAAGACAATTCTTATGCTGGAATTCTTAGGCTTGCTAGCGCTTTATATGTGGATGAGGATGGGTGTGAGGAAAACATTCTTTGGTAAATTTCGAACTGTAATGGACGCAAAATTTTTTAGGGTGTTGCATGGGAGCGCTAATGGGAACCTTGATTGAAAATCTTATATCAAGAGAATTTGGAAGAAGGTACAGCTCTGTTTGTAAATAATAGAGAACTTGTTAGTGCTGCTCTGTTATCTCCATTTTCTACCCGTGGTCGTTATTTACCATGCATTTGAATATGTACGCAAATTTCATGGACTAGTTCTCAATATCCTATCCTAGCCTAGAGCAGTGTTTCTCAGTTTTTTCAATTGGCCGCCCATGACACCATTTGATTTCCCACCGCCCCCCAATGAGTATATTTACTGTATATTATACAGGAATATTCGTCCTCCATTCAAGGCGTACCCTCCTACCGCCCCTTGCATTTCTTCAACGCTCACAGGGGGGCCGGTACGGACCACTTTGCGAAACACTGGTGTAGAAGATATTGGCTATTGAGGATATTTCTAGACGAATATTGTTTTAATAATCCTTTAATACGAAGTCCAATGCAATCTAGATAAATGCTTGTTTCAGGTGTGACGTCCCGTTGGCACACAAAGAAGCTGCCCCGCAAGACTCACAAGGGTCTCCGTAAGGTGGCTTGTATTGGTGCCTGGCATCCTAGCCGTATTCAGTACTCCGTGGCTCGCGCCGGTCAGAAGGGTTACCATCACCGCACGGAGATTAACAAGAAGATCTACCGTGTCGGTGCTGCCATCAAGGCCAAGAATGGAAAGCTGGTCAAGAACAGTGGCTCTACTGACTACGATCTCACTGAGAAGACCATTACACCCATGGGTGGCTTCCCTCACTATGGTGAAATTAACAATGATTTCATCATGATCAAGGGCTCGTGCGCTGGCTCCAAGAACAGGATCCTCGTCTTGAGGAAGGTATGTAGCGAAAATGTTATGATAGAACTTAAAACATTCACTTTAGTTCTTTTCTCCCAATGGAATGGTATTTTATCAGTTTGTAATAATGTATGTGCTGTATATCTGCATTTCGTACACAAAGTTTTACTCTTCCATGGGTATCACATTAAAGGAAATGCTGAATTGTAGGATGAATGGTACGCAAAATGTTGGAAGATGAAACATGATCGAACGGTTAAGATTAGACGCGTATTTTATTGATATTGCAAGATTCCGTTTAAAATTTGTACAAGCGTTATACGTTTTACACATGAAAAATTACAAATTATCGAGGAACATGTTAGGAAGTAAAATTTTAATCTTTTGTTCATTTTTCAGTCCCTGATTCTGCAAACGAAGCGATCCGCCCTGGAGAAGATTGACCTGCACTTCATTGATACCTCGAGCAAGATGGGCCATGGTAGGTTCCAGACCAGTGCCGAGAAGCGCAACTTCATGGGACCTCTCAAGAAGGATCGTCTTAGGGAGCAGGCTGCCAAGAAGTAAACTCGCAAATATATGTCGAGTTACATGTGAACATTTAGTTTCTGTTTCCATTGGATAATCCATGCATAAGTTAACGATGCTTGAAATCTGATCAATGAAATTCAACTAAATGTTTCATTTGAACTGGGTAAAAATGAAACAGAGTTGGTCCCTGTATTTGTACTGAAAACGTTAGAATGCTTAATACATGGTGCGGCAACGTCGCTTAGATATAATACGTATTGCTTTGAAAACAAGTAGCTATGTCACACCCTGTATATTCGAATCCCATGTAGGCTTATACAAAATTGGACTCACTATGATGAATAATTTAGGTCAAACTGTTTACTGCGTTACTTTAGCGAAAGAGTTAGGATTGTCAATTGGCAAACTTTACACTTTAGCAAGACCATATATATACTTCAGATAATCCCCCATTTTTATGTTCCTAATATTTCTAACTTTGACATACGATCGTTCATAGTTTATGAATTGTTTCAAACTTTCACGGTATTGATATCTCTATCCCCACTCAAGTTTTGCCATTAGAATATGGAAAAAGTTTGTTGCTTAACGGTGAAAGTTAAACTACGCACTGTTTGAACCGTGGGTTCAAACTGTCAGCACTAGTATAAGAAGGAACCTGAAACATTACAAAACTGGGATAATTCATCGGCGGAAAAGTAGTCCGCGACACGTATGACAGCAAGAGAGAGATCCTTTCCCAACAGCATAGAGTTGATTTTGTCCGTGCGCCCCATTACTCCAAACGTTCATATACGACACATGCTTTTATTGGAATAATAGTTCACATGGAACTAGTATTCCAATACTTTGTATTGCCTTCGCCTTCTAATCTCTAACTACATGCAACAGCGAATACAAAGATAGTAAAAGAATGCATACTATTTGGTCTTTCTCAGTCAATTTGAGATAGGGATCGTAGCCCTTTACCCTATCTCTCTTTACGTAGCCCTTTAACTACGTAGTTAAGCGCTACAGAATTCAATAGCAAAAACCGTTAATTTTCAAACCTATGTTCCATTTAAAAGGCGAAATTTTTTACGTCAGATTCTTTCCCTCGCATGGATTTTGTTAGTCTTAGATATAGGCGGCAACACCCGACGAGCAGAATCAGGCTGGTTTGCGTACCATGAGTTAGGAGAGAGGCGTTGGCCGGAGGCGCTGTCTGGTGGCGTCCGCATCACACGGGGCTTTGAGCTGAATATTGCCACGTATTCTTTGGCCCTGAAAAGTACAGTCTCATAACATCCTTCTGGATTACAAGTTTCGAAAGTTGAGGAACATTAACACATTGACGAGAGAGTTAATATTTATGTCTCGAACGAAAGTCCCGAAATATCATTTAAGAGAAGAATGTTCCGTTTAGAATGAGTTCCCGCTTCACACAAGGTGCAGGACAAATTTGTTATAAACGGTGTGGCAAGAGTCACATGATATATTTAGAATTAATTTATGCAAGAACTACTCGAGATAGAAACTTCAGGTAAATTGCAAACGAAAGAAAGGGTTTTGGAGTTTTTATTTAAATAGGATATCATCTAAATGTCCACCATGTTTGTTTATGCACATGCGCATTCTTTTCGTAACAGAATCCATCACTTTTCTTAGCATCTCGGGAGGAATGTTGCGAATCTCTTGAGGAATTGTCTCTTTCAAATGTTCCAAAGTACGAGGCCTATTAATGTATAATTTTGACTTTAAGTACCCCCATAAAAAGAAATCCAAAGAGGTCAAATCATAAGATCTAGGAGCCCAAGGAATCCCACTTCACTCACAAAAGGTTACTGTCTGGTGCAGTATGACAAGTGAAAGGATTATTGGTCCCTATTTTTTTGAAAATCAGAATGGAGAAACTGCGACTGTAACTGGAGCTGCATATCGAAAATTCATTGAAGAATATTTAAGATCTCAAATTCAAGATGGGAATATGTGGTTTCAACAAGATGGTGCAACAGCCCATACAGCAAAGGAATCAATTCAACTTTTGAAGACAATTTTCCCAAATCTATTAATCTCTCGTTTTGATGATATTCCTTGGGCTCCTAGATCTTGTGATTTGACCCCTTTGGATTTCTTTTTATGGGGGTACTTAAAGTCAAAATTATACATTAATAGGCCTCGTACTTTGGAACATTTCTCAAGAGATTCTCAACATTCCTCCCGAGATGCTAAGAAAAGTGATGGATTCTGTTACGAAAAGAATGCGCATGTGCATAAACCAACATGGTAGACATTTAAATGATATCCTATTTAAATAAAAACTCCAAAATCGTTTCTTTCGTTTGCAATCTACCCGAAGTTTCTATCTCAAGTAGTTTTTGCATAAATTAATTCTAAATATATCATGTGACTTTTGCCACACCCTTTATATCTCGATGATTGGACACCGACGTGTTTACTAAACGTTCATGGCATATCCTAGCACCGCGTATAGTATTTATATTAGTAACACAATGATTAAGGTGTAGGCCTACCAGTTCTGCGTTGGCTATGCGCTATATATCCATATTAACAGTGGCGTCATTAAAACCGATAGGTTGAAGAAAGCACCAAGTTTTAACTTTTCTTCACAAGGTATTCAATTAACTTGGGAACATCGTTGAATGTTTCGACCACCCCATAGCGTAGGAAATATCAAATTTGCCATCTACCAAATAGAAACGTTTGTTCAAACTTGGAAAATCCTCGTTGGTACGTATAGGCGAGCTTTTGCATAAGGCTTATTTAAGACACCAGAAATAGGCTTTGCTCGACTTTCCATGCAAGCCAGCAATGTTGCGACTCTACTTACAATTATGCAGTGCTTCTGAATTGCGCATGCGTCATCACTAGGGTAGCTGGCAATCAGTGTTTTGAGTACGTTCATAATACGTAAAAAATTTGAGTTAAGAATACCTTCAGGATTGCTTACATGAAATATTTTAACTAGTATCTCATATCAGTTATTTAGATCACAGAAGTTAATCAACCATCAGAAGTGTTCAATAATATAGACTGAACAGTAACGTCCATATTTTGTAGAGAGATGAGACTAGTTAATACTCATATACGACACTTACGTGGTAGTGGGTAAAGACTTGAGGAGAGGATCCTTCTCAATGCTAGGCACTCTGTTCTGCATGATGTGATGCACCGCCGTCCTCAGCCTACCGTCTTCAGATGAGTCATTTGCCCTTTCCTCCTTTTCGTCTCGTTGAGCTGCTATTATTGGAAGATGCACTTTAATGTTGCAAATGTCGCTCAAGTACGTAAAAGTTGCATTGCTTTATTTAGGAAACCAAGAGCTTTCAAGATGGGGCAGCGAACAGTTTTTTTATATACAGTGTAGCAAGGAGGAAACATTTACAATACTGTTATTAGTATTTAGTATTATGTTAACGTTCAAAAGGTTGCATAGTAAGACGTAATAAGTGACAGTAGTAAATCAGAGAAGCTGCTAAGATAATTGTGAGTTTGCCTCTTCGGATACACTCGTTCCATGAGTGTAAGATCGTGAAATAATAATTTTATTTATAAATGTTAATAATAGTTTGTTTTTATGTGTTATCACATACTTTGCTTTAAGAAGATTGCAACAAGATTTTATCATTTAATACCAAACTGTGCACTAGAACTTTGTTGTTTAAAAACGAAGTAAGGGAAATTTGTTTCCAGAACGATAGCTCAGAGATTAGGATTAATAGTCAGTAACTTGAAAAGGCACTTACATATTTTGAAACATTATTGAAGTGCTGCCACTACTACTGCTACTATAGGATAAGATTTATGTACTTTAACATGTTCTAGCCCTCATGTTCTATTTTCATGTAGCCCTCATTGTTCTAGGAATACTTTTACTGCATTGGCATGAATTTTTTGTCCGTTTTGCTTTTAACGTAGTCCGTGTAAATTTCTTAACTAATACAATTGTCAATATAACTAGCGGACCAAGCAGCGACGAAGTGTGTTGCCGTAGGGTTTTAATACCTTTTTTTCTAAGAGACTCTAAATTCAATAAATTTGTAAGTCAATTTACAATAAAAAGTTGCTGAAGTTAGCTTACTTTGGACGGTTCCAGTGGCAACTGGAGGAGACGAACTGCGTTCTTCAAATTCCGCCCTGTAGTCGTAGTCGTGGCTCAGGTTGGAGGACGTCTGAGACAGATTAACTTGAATTAGATGCAAGGTTTAAAGGAATGTATCGTTGCAATTGTAATGGTAGATAAGAGATGGCTAATTAGTTTACGTGCCTTTGAATAGCCAGTACACTATGGGAAAGCATTTCTGTCAAGAGATGACAAAGGCTGATGTGTTTTTCCGTTACTTTTTATTATTTATACTATTTATTTCCGTTTTTACCTGAACGTCAGTATTAGCACAATACTTTTTTGTCTGTTTCACTGGTAATTAATGCTACACAGCATTTTGAATTTGAACGACGGACTGTTTTTACGATACGCGGACATTGTGTGAAAACGTTACCTCAGAAGTCTGTCTAGATCGCGGCATCGGCTTATCCATCGTCTATTAAGGTAATTTATTTTTTAGTGTATTCCATAAGTATTATCCGAATATTGAATGAAGTAAAGAAGTGATCAAATCTTATCCGAGTATAATTTAATCGTCAACATTTGATATTTTATACGAATATGTCTGATTTTTTTGTCTACTCGTAAGCTTTCTAATTGCATTAGTGAAAAATTTCTGTTTAAAAAAATGATTCTGAAGTACCTGTTTCAACTTTGTGGTCCTCTGAGTAACCTATTGAAATTATAAACTATGCAAAAAATTAAAGTCTGAAAGATTAAGGTCATTGAATTCCTTCACAGATACTGCAGGATCTTCAAGTGACGCCAAGCAAAGAGTATGTTGCCAAACGCAACTATACTTTTTGTCTTCATCTTCAAAGCCGAAATCTCTACTTCCAGTTTTAAAAGACTTATTTCTTGCCTCAAATGCTCCTTAAGTATATTTTGAGCGATATGGTTTGTGAAACTCGAGTTCATTTTCCAACGAAACTAAAATTTAGCTTAAATATGTCTCAAATAAATCAAATATAACATTATTTGACTTTAAAAATACAGTTTAATTTCGGAAACAATAAAAGCAAATATGACTTATGGGATGACATCATAGATTGATAAACTGCAAATTTATCCCACGAACTATTTGTATGCACATAATAAACTTTCTTTGCACTGTGAAACAAAAAGCTATAAAGCGTGATCAAACTGGGATGCGTGAATAGAAAATACAAACTGACCGTCCTATTAAATGAGTTGCATTTGAATTAACATGAGGACGAACATCAAGCAGGCAAATATTAAAAGCGTATTAGACGCTAGTAGTTTTTGTTGCATTTGCTACATACTTCAACTGAATGAATATATGCTATTTCATGCTGTGGACTGTACACAGGTTGAATTTTATCAAAATAATTGTCAAGAAATCCTACTAAGGAGATCAAATTTTTGTTACGAAGTGAGTTTCACGATTAGATGGAAATAACACAGGGTATGAGGCCTTCATGTTTCCATGTACTGCAGAATTTTTCATTTTGCTCGTAGATTCGATGCTTCGTGCTATTAATACCATTAGTAAATTATAAAACTACAAATAATGAATTAACGTCAAGAACAAACAGCATATCATATCGTACAAGTAAAGAAAATGTTCAAACATTATGCTCTTTAGCTCAGTTTTATCATAAATATTGGATTACTTATAGATTCTTTAAGCGAACTACATATAAAGAGGAAGACGGTTTATAGGTTTTGAAATTTAAATATTGAATTCATACTGGATAAGAATTTTTGTCATCGTCAGCTGTTTTCAGATTGAACAAAAAGACCCATCTGGATAAAAATTTCTCTCTGTCTCCCATCACTATGTTATCTTTGAGCTTTGCCTGCACCTGTTTGAAGTTTAAAAAACCTGTACATGTTGCCGAATCAAACCTACCGTTGAATATGAAGGTTGCACATCTTCTTCTGCCATATATGATTGTTCGCCATCTGGACCTTGAACATTTATTTCTTCGTTCCCACGGGAATCGTAATTCCTTGTATTTGAAGCATCAGTTGTTCTCTGATAGGAGTGCTGTTGGGTTTCATCGTGCTCCATTTCTTCTTGCCTATTGAAATATTCCTTTTGGTGTTGTCTTCTTTGTTCGACGCCATACTGATCTTCGGGTTCAATATTATATCGAAGTTGTTCATAAGGGTCGTCGACTTCCAGGTCACGCCTTTGTTCATACTCGACTAAGTCATCGCGAGTTCCTTGATAGGACCTGTTATATTCTTCTGGACGTTTCTGGTCATATTCTACATAATCATGCGACAGTAGCTGCTTATCTCTCCGAACGTATTCAGTATTTCTTTCATTTGATGTTGCTCTCTCTTGAGTATAATAACGTTGGTATTGCCTTTGATCCTCCTGTGCATCTTCGTTACCCTGGTCTGCCTGCCAATCTGCTGTTTGTAGTAGCATCAGTGGCTGGACTTGGTTGCGGTTCTGCAGCTTTCGTGCAGATTGTTGCACAGAGTTAGTTCGGGGCAAACCATTGCGCAATCTTCCACTTTCACTGTCAGGGCTGGTGTATGATCGAGATGTCGCTTCAGAGTTAGAGTTCTGACGACCATGTTCGCTGTATCTAGGACCACTTATCTCAGCTTCTGTTTCCTCTTCTTCCTCGGCTGAGAAATATTTCAAAATATTTAAGTCGTACTGAATCAGTACATGCATACATACATTGAATACGTTTGCACGTAATTTTAGATGTTTAATTTAAGATCAAAATTGCAAAGGTGATGCAACATCATGAAATCACGGAAAAAGTTGTGTAATTACTTGCACTGGACGACTGATCTAGGTATTTAGAAAGAAACGTTGACCTATATACCGCAAACAAAAAGTTCCAGTCAATTATGCACACGAGTTAAAAACCTTAACTTCCCATAGATTAATAACAATATATTTTGGTATTTTCTGCAGGAAACATTATTAGATACCCGGATAAAGTCAATCGGCCAATACAATGTTTATAAAATTATAAGTACTGTGAGATCAAGTTCGATAATGAAATCATGAGAACACGTGTTCATGACTTTTTACGTTGCTCACAATAAATAAACAAACATGTTAATACCGGTTTAGGAAAGCGAGTATCTCTCACCGATAGGAGTTGAGCACTCAGCAGTATTAGGAGGAGTTCGTTGACTGTATCTAGAGACACTGGCGGTACCATACGAGGAGCCTGGATGCTGAGGAGGCTGGTACACCTGGATGTGCTTTATGGGCACATGCGAGATGGATGTGTATCTAGGATACTGCTGTGAGCTGCAGTACACAGGCTGGAGGCTGCCACCATTAGAGTACATGTGCTGAGGAATCGGATGTTGGTTGTTTGACGAATTTTCAGCTGAATTCCATGCATCTGATCGTTGTGCAGTCCTGTGTTATGTAAAGAACATAATATAATATAAATGCACTGAGTATGGTTTCATGAAAAGAACTGACTCGGAACCGTTTACGTTCCACCCACTGTATAGACCGTACAGCCTCACAACTTAATGCATTCCCAAGAAAAAGAGAAGCAGTGTTGGTGCACAATTTTGATTTACTAGAACGACAAAAATCTATATTTACAAGTGTTTAGTACATAATGTCATGATTTTAACTGGTGGAGAAGCTAAGTTTATAGTTTATAACTTTGAACTCGTTAACTCAGCCAGTTGCGATCATAAAATTATACATCGAACGCTTGAAAAGATAGTAAATTGCACGATTTTTAAGGAAAAAATGTATCTCATCTCACACGAACTCAAACGCCTAAAATTAGATACAATTTTGTAACATTCAAAGAGTTACTGTAATTTAAATCCTTTAAGAGTACGAAGTAATATTCATGAGTGAATCTGCCAAATCAGTCGTTTAAAATACTATTCTAAATTTGCTGCTGATAAATGAACAATATACTACGAACTTAAAACTAATATTGCACACATAATCACGTGAGAAGACGCTTTGGCGAGCAACATGTCTCTGTAGTTACAAATAGGTCCTGCGTACCTGGTGTTTGGTAATGCGTCCTCTTTTGAAGGGTACCGCCAGCCAACACTGCCGGCAGACATTGACCATCGCTGCTGTAATGCAAGTACCGTACACGTAACTAATTACTCATATATACCAACACTTCCATCTACAATAATTACATGCGTAATTAAATTGAACAAATATCTATGCATGGTAAACGACAGGTCGGTATGTTCAGAGAAGTAAGCCTTTTTAATGTTTTCTGTACGCGTACGTAATTTCACAATGAATATAAAGAGGTTGGTCGAACGAGTAGGCTAGCATCTCAAGTTGTGATCAATGTTACTCGAGCGCTCACTGACTTCAGACGAGCTACTTCTCAGTTATACCGTACAAATTATAGAGTCTAGTTTTCATTTCATACGTATTACTGTAGATAAATTTCTTGTTATTTAATTACTCGCTACACATCCGTAGATGGATAAATATATTTACTCGTAACAAATGACTAGCAAAAATTAATTTCAATACCTGTCTATCAGACCTCGCGATTATTATATGCGATTGGAGAACTTAGTTTACAAAAGTAGAGCAGCAATATTCTGAGTTACATGTTGTAAGTTTGTTATAATAGAGTATCAATATTGCTGGTCTCTTGAGACTACTTCCTATAGACCACGTTTTTTCGCCTTAGTACACTCATGACGCCCTACACTCTCTCGGGAGTTTCCCACCATTACATTATGTACGCAATATCAAACGTTTATTAAATGTCTTAATCTAGTGTGTCATGAATTCTACATTAAACAATAATTGCACGCTTCTCTTTAATGTTCAAGAATAATATAGAATGCAAAGGTTACAAATACAAACGATAATTAACAATTAAGTGCGTCAACACACTAGCAGAGACGCTGATGTAAAACGGTTGTAACTTACAGCTGGAAACGCAGATTGGATGCCGCGTTGCAGTTGTGGCAAGTGAACCGCGTTTGGAGGACCACCATCTGAATATGGCCTGCCTGCTTTTGGTGTTCCAGGAGTAGGTAAGTCCACTGTACTGAATGTCGGGGCAGATCTGGTAACACGCGCAAAAGAAAAAAATAAAGAATTATTCCCAAATCTAACGTACGGAAAACTTCATCTTAAAAAGGCTACCATCAAGGTTGAGTGCAATAAGGTATATATGTATCACGTAACACTATCCAAGCATAAAACGCTTGGTTATATGTGACACACGTAAATAACTAAGTGTTCTTACCGACTCATCCCTGGATTTTCCATGGCGAGAAATTCTTCTGAAAAAAAGGAAGAACGTTTTAATACCTTATATATATCACTTCAATTGTAAATGGGCTCATATAAAGTTCGTTTTATGACTTAGGTCATATTACTTTTCTAACTAATGAATTGTTCTCATAATTAAGTGTATTTCACCATCTATCACTTGTGCGTTAGGAAATTTACAAGACGCTCTCAATCATTACCTTGCATTGGCACTTGCTTACTCATGTTCTATATATGTAAAACGATGAAGCTTGCCAATAATTAGTTGTTAATCTGTACATTTAAAATTGTGTTCTTGATAGAAAATTTCAAAACTGCTACAGATTCAAAACAGATAATTTTCTCTTAATGAACAATGAATTACATTACGAAGTCTGTCTTGATAAACTTGTGGTATTACCGGTGGAATTATTGACAGCGTATCTGCGAGCAAGGAGCCGTTCACCATACGCCTGCCCTGGCGCCGCCTGGACGGGGTCATCCAGCTCCAGCTCGTCTTCCAAAAACTCGGGAACATCCTGGATCATAGAACTGAAAACTTAAAATTTTATGATCCTTTATAAATAGGATTGCTTAACAATTACGCCCGAAAACAGATTCAGGTTTCAACTACAGCGACCAATTTCTACTATCTTTTGAAAATGTGTACACGGCGTGTGCATTCTACCAAAAATCGGAGGTGGTGAAGAAATCAATGGTGACTTTTTCAAAGTTTAGCAGTCAATATTATGGCAGTGAAATATGCAACCTTTGCTTCACCCCAGGTACTCGTGGATAGAAGTGGTCAGATAGCCGAATAATTTTTCAGATCCATATCCTCACTTTTCAATGCGGATGTCATGTAGATGTCTTACCTAATGCATTGTTATAGCAATAAATAAAATTTCATTTCATAAATAATTAGAACTAATACACTACAATTTATGCTGTGTTTAATGAATACTTCTTGTATTAACTCTTGGATCCGAAGTCAGTTTTATGTTGTCTACAATCGTTGCCTGAACTGTATACCAAGTTTCATGACACTCAGACGCTGATCGAAAAACTCGAAAACTTTCATCAGGGGATACTCTGCGCATTTTTTACACAAATCGAAAAAATATAAATCAATAACTATCATAATAGTTGGCCGTGTAAGCATGCATGGAGCACGAATATGTTGAAAACGGAATAAATATTGAAGAATCGTAGAATAATTGCAAAATATCCAGATCATCAGAACAAAAAACGAATAGACTGAAAACATGGTTCTTAGATACGACAGCGAAACAATTTACACGAACAGAGTCATTTTTTGTTACCTATGATCGTTGCCTGAACTGTATGAAATGAGTGTAAGGCATATACACTACAGCACAATGACCAGTATGCCATCGGAACTTTTCTGGATCCAAGATACGACTTAAAATTCTTGGAACCACAAATTCTTCCCATGCAAATATTGGGCATATGTGGGAAGAAATAAGGAACCAGAATGGAAAACATGGATATGAACACATAAGAAAAAAATAATATTGGAAACCGATGTACTAAGTGGCATCAGAAACCTTGCAGAAAGAATGAGTTTCTTCCTCACATCAGAAAGCGATACTGAAGAACTTTATCAAACAGAAATTTTTAAGGAAACTGCCACAATTCTTCAATGATGAGAAGAGATCCAGGTTAGCTCCAGTGCGAGTACAGAGACTTTTGTTTTTGAAATACAACTTGCCAATAATTACCTGCAATTGAAGGGTGGAAAGCACTAGTGGACTACTTGCATTTTTTCCCACAGGAGAAAATGCAAGTTGTCCACTAGTGCTGTCCACCCTTCATATAGTAAACTACTGGATCGTAATCGCCTCTGTCTGCGCTGTGTCAGCGACAGCACGGGAGTGGACTACTTGCATTTTTTCCCGTGGAAAATATATTATATTTACCATGGGAAAAATGCAAGTAGTCCACTAGTGCTTTCCACCCTTCAATTATTGAATGTTGATAAGTAGTAGCCTATTCCGAATTGGTGGGGGCTAGGAAAAGGGGTTGGTGAGGTGCATTTGAGTTGGGTCCTCGTCCTGTAACCTGGTGACACTGATACTATTGTCAGGTGTTATCAATACCATTACTTTTAAATTTAAGCCATTTTTGTAATAATTACCCAATTTACAAGCCATCTCTACCCATGGAACACACTCTCGTCAATAGGGTCCAAACTGACGATCACAAATCGACTACTGTCAGTGTGCTGGTTCTTCTACAAAATTTATTACCAGGAATATTCAAATAATACACAGGACAAGAAAAGCCCATTTCAAAAATAGTACGTACCTAAGTGACACATACGTGTGAGTTCATTGATATTAAAAAAATACACCAGTATGAACTCCAAATTAGATGATAACCTAAAAAGTTCATTCAAACAAATATTTCCAGCTAAACCATCAGTATTCGTATGAAACTCCCGTTAGATTGATGAAGTTTCCGAATGAAAAGTATACACGACTTTTTCAGAAGGGTAACAGTCACGGCTTACACTGAGTAGAGCTAACTCGTACGACTCAGAATAGCGCACTCGTTTATACGAAAAATACTACTCGTAAGATGCCACTCACCTCTACCATGACGAAAAAGGGGCGTACAGAGTTACATTATTTTCTCACTCGCTCAGTATCAAGAGTTCCAAGTCATCATGGATTTGGTTTAAACAACACAACTCTTAAGGCAAATAAGTAACTTTGTGCCCGCATTAGATCGTCAGGTTACGATTATGTTGTAAATAAAGACAAAGAATAAAGCGGTAAGTTAGCTGAAAATGTGAATGAAAACATTAGCAAAAAAATCACTTTGCTTTGTTCGCATGTAAAAATAGAGAACTACAGTACTTCGGTACGGCGTACATACTATAGCTGTACAGAAAATTAATATTACGCCAGCGAGCGAGAGGGATTACAGTGCACTGGTAGAGACCTGGAGATGCGGAGGTGATGGTGGAGGTGACACAGGTGGAGTAGGGCTGTCTTCCCTGAGGAGCTGAGAGACGAGGTACTGAAGTTGCTGTCTGTACTCCTCTTCTTCCGATGACTGGGCAGCAGCACGCAGTCACAATTGTAACAGAGGTTAGTGCTCACATCACAGAAATATTTACCGCAGCATATGTCTGACTTGATGTAAATATTGTTGATTTATTATTTTCTTTGAAAAAAGTAACATGAATTGCCAGCTAATCTTTTCGGACTAAACTGTCGTTAATTTCGACAGTGAGAATTTGCATTTATTAGCGACTAGATCAACCGTGTGAATGTTTTCAAAACATCAATATTTTACTAATAATAAAAACTTGGTGTGGGAAAATTTCACTTTCAAGTATATAGGAACGATCAAGTATTAAAATATAACAAAATGTGTAGTTTTCGAGTACATCCCTGTGCGTAGAATCCCCAAGAACAAATGCAACAGGACGACTTTGAAGAAATGAATTTCTATCTTATTTCCAAGAAAAGACGTGAGGGGGAAGCAAAAAGAAGTAAAGTTATAATTTTCTCGAAAAAATTCAAAAAGAAGCAAATAATTTCAAAAGAAATAAAATTTCCTTGAACGCACAAATATTTTTATATCAACACATGTCCAGGTCTTTACGAGGAAGTCATGTTATAAAGCCATGTAATCTTTGATACAGTCGTTTATATGTACCGTGAAAAGAAAATCAGTTCTCATGATCATTAATGAAATGAATCAAAGTTTTCTTACGATGGTGTTTTCAGTTTGTTATTGTATGAGAGAACGTACGTACTAGTATGTACACATGATAAAATCTAATCAAGTAAGATTTTATAATAACAACGCTATAAAAAACGAGTATGGATCACCACGCAATTTCATTGCAAATAACAATTTGAGATCGTCCCTTTTTCTATTTCTCATTAGTTTAGTTCAACCTAACATAGCCAGCAGAATAACGTAACTATTCTTTTCAACATTCTTCTATCCATATAACACAAAACCGTGTCCAGGACGACCTTCACCACCAGATAAACTGATCATTGAACTGGCATAGCAGATATTCCCACTAAAGTGTTCTCAATTTGGGCAAAATTTCTTTTGAAAAAAAAATATACGTTTTTGTTTTGTTTTGTTTGTTTGATATCCTGGACGCTGCTGCGCAGTTGGGCGGTCACCTGTGCCAGACGCGCAACGAAGGAGTCGAGACGAAGAGCCAGGGCTTCGTGGCGGAAGCGGGGCTCCGAAAGAAGGCTGTACAAGACCCCACTCATGTACGACACAACCTGCAAGGATCTGCGCTTTAGTAATTGAACCATTGCTCCATACCCACGAAATGAGATTTTCCAAATATATTCATGTAACGGGGCTAATTTGGATATCTTCGTAGAAATGTGAATTTCGACATATTCATAAAAGTGCTACTTCAGTCATATTCGTAAGATCTTACTTTCAGATATATTCATAAAGCGGCCATTTCAGACAACTTTTTAAAATTTAAAATCAAATTCTAATCGAAAAAGAGCAAGAATCTGAAGACAACGCTGAAAAAGTATCACAAATGTTAAGGTTGCATTCTATAATATACTTCACCAGCACTTCACTATACTTCACTTTTCGATGTATGAAGTACCGATTCATTCCAGTTGAAATGCTGTTTCCAGTGACTGCCTCTCGGAAGATACAAACCTATTACGGCGTGAGACTTGGATAGTAGACCATGAATGGACCAATCGGCTCGTTCCTGTTATCATAGGATATTTTTATTTTCGAAAAGTGTCTATTTGCGATGTTTACTTACAGTAGGCCGCTTTTCAGCGAGCAGTTTTGTGATGGTAGGAATGAGTTTGCTCATGAGGGGCAGGATGGCGGCTCTGCCCTCGGATCTGAGGGAGAGGTTGAGCAACAGAGCAGCACAGCACTCTTGTGACGAAGGGCTGAGGGTTCCAGCCCCCTCGTCTAGTGCCCTCACCGTCCACTCCACGCAGCCTCCCTTTATGAGGCGCTCTTGCACGTTGCCTCTGCGTCAGTACGGCACGCAAGCGACATCAAAACAGTCATCTGAGGTAGTCTTCATTAGAAGCACAAAGCGAACTAATTTAATATTTTAACCGTCAAGTATGATTCATATTAGGAATGATGAAAAAATACGTAGTGCTAAGGTACTTAAAAACAACCAAAATTTTTATTTAGGAATAGCGCCAGTGGAAGAAGTAGGAATAAAATCTAATATTATAAAATTTAGTATTTGTCAACACTCATAAGAAAATGTTGGAGATAGAGCTTTATATTGTGCATGGGTGTTGTTGTAACACGAGTACTGCATGCCACAACCGAATTGTTACTGTGGTTTTAAGTTGCGATTGAAGTTATTTACGATGAAAGATTCTAAGAATAAGGTCTAAAATTGAGGGAAATGAAAAAAAAAACAACCAGCTATAACCATGTATGCTGTTAAATGAACAACACAGGAGTACAATGTGTCTCTTAACTGGAAAATGGTGAGCACACGGAAGCCAGTGCGCCTTACCTTAATCCTTTAGGTAACACGCAAGTTTCTCTTAAGATGAAAACATTAAAATATATCTGCAATATCAAACATGGATAAGGAGAAAAGTGCATGACGATGCTACAACTTTAGCGTCATTTAAATACTTTAATGTAAGTATTAAATTCAAAACATAATGCAAGGTAGTACAGGTTACTGCTTCCAAGTCAAAGATCCAGGACCATGAGTAAACGTAAGTTTAGATAGTTCGAGTTAATACATACACATTGGTACGATGAAAACTAGAAACCGTGCAGGTATCGGCACTCCATAGCCGGACAAATTTTCACGTGAGCTGCAAAACGCCTAAACTGTCGTGACACAAACGAGCGGAGTACGTCGTAACTATAGCACGCGCAGGAAGAGAATTAAGAGACAGGAGTACCTGACAGAGAGCTTCTGTAGGGCAGCGAGGCAGAGATCCTGAGTGGCGGCGTCCACGAGGTCTTCCAGCAGCACCCCCTGCAGTAGTGAGCACACGCTCAAGCTCCTAGCGAGAATACAATGAAATAATGTTAGGCAACATTATAAGGAGAATCCTTTACTATTTTCAGGTTATCGTTATATCCGTTTTTTACGCAGTGGCAGCTTAGTTAACGAGCTGATTTTTTTTACTTTTATGCGGTATTTATCATAATTACTAACCTGTTCTTTGCTATTAACGACCAACATATCTGTTAACAAGTGCAATCGGTGACTTGTAAGAATATGCGAAAATATTGTGCTGTAATATAGAAATACCACCGCGTTAACCCATTATCAAATCTACACCTAGTTCAATTACTGTACAAACCAGATTAGCAAGGACTGAATACAATACAACTATAACTGCCGCCAATACATTTCAAATCGAAGCTCACAAAATGATATCATTGAAGATCAACGTAGAAGCTGTGTTATCTGAGACATACAGGCGGTTATGTGAGCAGGTCAATACCACCAGAAACAAAAAAACAAATACAGTATTTTAAACAACTAAGCACAAGAAAATGAGGAAAGACACAGAAAACTATTAACCCATTAATGCAAGATGGGAAACATATGTGCCCAGAGATAATTATTCCTTTTAATCTCATATTCCAAATGTTTTGTTCAAAATTACGGTAAAATTAAAAAAAAATGAGTAAAAATGAGTGGTAATTTACGTAACGTTTTGATCAGTCTGAAAATAATTTGGTCGTTAAAGGGTTAACAGACACTAATTTCGCAAAAGTAGTTCTCAACACCCTAAGGAAGCAACGTACCCAAACTACACATGAGAATACAACTTCATGCTACAATTGGGAACATTTTATACAACATTATTTGATGATGCTCGGCGAGGTCATGCAAAATAATTATGTTCTCAGTATTTCCAGCCAAACTAATGCAAACACGGACGTAAAAGCTAAGAGCTACAGGTACAACGCTAACCATTATAAAGAACATTCAGCTGGCAAAGAAATGCGCCTTGCCCAGCAAAAGACCTCACTTACCCAGTATCTTACTCCTACCTGCTCAGCGAACTACTCTCTTCTGCCCAGCACACAATCCCTACCTGCCCAGCACACAATCCCTACCTGTCCAGCACACAATCCCTACCTGCCCAGCAGACAATCCCTACCTGCCCAGCACACAACCCTCACCTGCCCAGATAGTGTCGGCCCAGAGGGAAGCTGGCCAGGGCACTCAGCAGCCGAGCCAGACTGTTGCCCAGAAGGTGAGGCTCTGGGCTGCGCAGGCCCAGACTGAGCCTCGCCCAGCATCTCGAGACTGGGTGCTGGTCACCAGTAGTGTCTGGCAGCCCACGAGAAAACGAAGCTATGTCTTAGTCTGAACAATTTCGTTCCTTTTTGAGAGCAAAAAACTAAAATAATTCAGTTGTTTTATGTTACAGTCTTGGATAGTCGAAAAGGCACTTAAATAGTGGTACTATTTTCTGTAGATTTATTTTCAATGTGAAGAACGTTGTGCTGTTTTTGAGCGCACATAAATTTATTGCATTCATGGTTTGAATGCATTAACGAATTGTTAGTCTAAATAAGCAGCGAAACCTACTCAATTCATTGCATCTCATATAAGATAGATTTGAATGAATATAGTACGAAAATGGTAAACTTTTACAATGAAACTAAGCCTATATAAAAAAGCGTACTACAAACTGGGACTATCCTAGGTATCTCATAAAACCCAGAAGTGAATACTGATCAAGAGATGGCCAATTACGAAGAACTAACAATTCTATAAAAAGAAACAAAGTGCTGAAAACCCCTAGCTTCAAAGTGTTACTGATAACAGTAACAAGAAATGAAAACGCGAGATCTAATACCGGTTCCACAAAAAATATCGGATTTCACATTCAGAATATACAAGAGAGCTGTACAAAATATCGCTCTGCGTCAAGCGAGAACATACGACACAAACTAGAGCTTTAGGTCTGCAGCTGCTGACCGTGTGAGGGCTGAGCGATGCCGAGCACGTCACTGCGAACGTATGAGGCAACCACAGCCTGCCTGGCCCCGCCCTCCGTCACGCGTGTCACTCGCTGCCGGACACGGCACACAACACATGTACAGCAAGTTTGTGAGGAGTTAATGCAATACAACTTCAGAAACGAAAAACAGGCAAAAATGAAAGAGAAATAGGTAACGGGTGAGAACGTAATCATGTCGAGTAAAAAGTCTGAAACGTAAAACAAGGCATAACAAAAAAGAATAAAAAATGGAAAACATGATAGCAGGAAAAATTGAAAAAAGAAGTGACAGCTTCGGGAGAAGATAACGAGAATACAAAACAATAATTTCACAAATAGTCCACTGTAAAGGTATGTTCTGAAAAAATATAACCACGCATGTACAGGCATTGTAAGAGTCAATAGTGAGTCAGTAGATGCTGTCTGCCTTTGTGATTGATGGGCTCAAAAGTGTTATGAAGAGCAAGCGTAATTTAATGGGCAAGGGCAATTTAATGGGCAAGGGCAATTTAATGAGCCGGGGTCAATTTAATGAGCCGGGGTCAATTTAATGAGCAGGGGTCAATTTAATGAGCCGGGGCAATTAAAT
>VCRD01000041.1:82810-137562 GCA_006783055.1 Trinorchestia longiramus | reverse complement strand
ATAATGTGCAGTCGCTAAAAATAATGTGCAGTCGCTAGAAATAATGGACAGTGTCTAGAAATAATGGGCAGTCACTAGAAACATTAGTCACCAGAAGAAAAAACAATACCTGAACAACGGTTTTGAAACCCTTAGAAGAGTTAAAAAGATACTTAAATATTGGTATTATTGTACGTAGATTTATTTTCCACTTTCTGTATTCAACAACTTGTTCCAGTTATAACGAGTTACAATTCGCGAACCATGATGATCATTTCACTAACAAAGATAACCAGTGAATTTACTGCGTCACACTGTAAGTGGGCATACTTGTATGCATCATAGATTGAACCATGAACTACAATCAATATGGTTGACTGCGTACGCGTATATACCCCTGTGCGTTTATCAAGACAAATATGTTTTAAATTCGTAATTCTTACACTAATTCAAAATGGCAGTTGAACTGTTCAGCATGTTCTGAGTACGAATATAATGAAACTGAAAAAAATGGTCAAATTTGCGAATTACTGGCATGAAGTCCAATTAGTCACACCACATGCACGGTCGATACAACTTAAAAAGTACGGGTACAATATTCGATTAAAAATATGCCAGTCAAGTAATTTTCCGTTGTCAAAACTGTTGCCTGAGACTGTGACAGAAAATATAATAATTTCAACAGGGTTTACCTCTACTTTTTATTCAGGTACCGAATAAACTTCAAATTAATAATGTTCATTTCAGTTGAGAATTTCTACATCTATTTACCACGAATGTGATGAAAAGCACAGTAAGAGAATAGTTGACAATTGAAGGCATCACACCAGATACACAGTAGGTCTAAATTATAAGGTAGGAATACTAAACCCGATCGAATTAGACACCAGTGAAGCAATTTTTCAGCGTCCATAACCGAAGTTTCAGTTTCATCCCAAGTTTCATGAGATTATGAGACAATGACGGAGAAGCCGCCAAAAATCGTAAGGGTATACCCATGGCATTGTTATTAAAAAATCAAGCATATTTCATACTAATAATTTCCGCCTTAGTTCGGAACATCAGCATGTACCGAGTACGAATAAGATGAAAACGTAGAGAAACGGTATGCAAATAGCAAAAAAGTGACAAAAAATTGGCTGCCTCATACGAATACCTGGTTGGCTTATACTTTGAGGCATGGATGCAATACCCAATCATATTTTTAGCAGTGACGTAATTCTCGTCGTCTATAATGGTGCGAGTGTTATACAATACAAAGTTTTACAAAATTTTAAGGAAATGCTCAAAAAGCCTGGAAATTTTCATTAGGATATACACATGAACAGTTCATTTTACATTTAAATTTCACAAAGCAAGCATACGCGCTAAGATATTTATAAAAGAATTCTGCCAAAAACCATTGTTATCATCGTTTTAAAAGCTAGAGTTCTGTGAAAGCATCGTTTTAGAATATTAAGAAAGGTGACATTCAAAGGTACCTATCGTAAAGTACTATATGTTGGTATATATCTAGCGTGGCCATGGTTAATTTATTCCTTGGCAATAAAATGACTGCTTCGTGGAACCTGCCAGAATCTTTGGTTCATTTGTTATACATGGCCTTGAAGAGGTTAGACCCTTACAAATCAATGTCACAAAAAATAATCACCGTCGACTCTAAACACACAGTTATTACCATCAGCGAAATTACTGCTATTGCTCGTCAGTATCGATGTTAGTAAGACACAACTTGAAAATTGTAAAAAAACTTAAATTGATCCATATTTATTATTGTACTGGGAAAACTTCAGCTTCGAGTTTAGTGTCTGAAGTGCTGAAGTGTTCTGTGTCTCTGGTATTTAAATTACAGCGTCTGCCAATTCGTTGAAGAGTGTAGGTTATATAACATGTTTTTAAATACAAAGTTGAATAGTTGCGATTTACTAATGAAGGGACAAAAGTTTTTACTGCACATACGGGACTACAGTAGTCAGTTAGAGGGTAAATACGTAGTCCGTGGTAACGTTAAGACACAGCGCATGGCAATGTTAAGACACAACGCATGACAACGTTAAGACAAAGCGCATGACAACGTTAAGACAAAGCGCATGACAACGTTAAGACACAACGCATGGAAACGTTAAGACAAAGCGCATGACAACGTTAAGACATAACGCATGGAAACGTTAAGACAGAGCGCATGACAACGTTAAGACAGAGCGCATGACAACGTTAAGACACTAGTCTGCCAATATCAAACTCTTACATAGAAGATGGTGAAGTGAACGAGTTTCCTCGACATCCACATCTGCTTATGATTTTTTGTGCTCTTGATCCCTACACAATCAAATTAAAACATGTCCTTTCTGTACAAGCAACACAATTGTTAAGTGAATCAAATTAATAACATGAATTTAAAAGACGAGTGTTCCAACAGTGACAACGAGAATATCGGAGATCATTACACAGTGTGTAAGAGTCTAGCCAAAGTGCTTTTACAATAAAGAGCATCTCAATGTGACAAATATTGTAGATTAAAGTAGAGAGGCAAAGAACTAAAAACATTCGTGCAGCAGGCACGGTAAGCAATTCTCTCCAACGAGGAAAAAGAAGTAGAAGAAACAAATAACGTCTGTCGTACTACAAAACTAAATGCACAACAGCCTCGTGCAATAAAAGTTGTTCGAGTTGGCGCTGAATAGATAGGGTAACCACTGAGATGCGCCAATTGCCCGAGGTACACTGACCTGGAAGACGGAAGAGAAGGCGGCGTGGGTGTGAGGTTCAGGCACGTAGGGTAGCGCATAGAAGGGCAGTAACTCCGACACAGACCCTAGCTGTGACGGGCAAGTGTCCACGTACTGCTTGAATACTGTCATGGCCGCAACGTGATCCTGGGCACAACCAATAGCATCATCAGACATGCTCAAAATACGGGCCAATGTGTGATGTCATTGACGAAAAAAGTCTAATTTGAAAAATGAAAATCGGGTACATCGATACAAAAAAGAGACTGTATTCGTGAATCCATATTTGAAGAAAGTACCAAAATTCTTGTATTGAAAAATGGCAGTACAAATGAGAAGACCCAGTATACAGTAATACACATCCGCTGCAACGATTAATACGATGGCTGATTCGAATGGAGTGCTGAGCAATAAATATTGTTGTTTATGATGAATGCCTTTCTCTGGTCCAAGGCAAGAACTGTCAACTGCAAAATAAGTCTAAGCACTGCTCGGGTTCAGGGACTGCTATTGATTAGGGCACAAAATTAGTGTTGTTGCTGGATTAACGTTTACTGTAACCTGAAATTCTAAAGAATCGTTACTCTACAGCTCTGCAAATCTTTTAATAACACGAAAGAAGTAGATATTCATTTAACAATACACAGAAAATTTAAAGTCACTCACAAATTAACAGTTAAAAAAGGTTTACTATTTTAACTCCGTTAAAGGAATAATCACAGCAACACCATAAGCATTCGTGTAGACAAAACTATGAAGCGGTAACACAAGGCTGAGCACACCGAACAAATGAGCAAGACAGGCAACAATTAACTGGCTCATCTGATTCAGTACATTCGCCACAGCGCCTCTACCGACTGCCGTTGTGCCTTGCTTTCTTGGAAGAGAAAAATTCTCCATAGCAAAATTCTCTGAGCAGTTGAGAGCGTGGAAAATCCTAAGATGGTGTGGATAATTTGTGTACAAACATAGTGATGCACAATAATATATGCTGGATAACTGTTAGCCTCTGAAGTAAGGAACGCGTTTCCCAATCAAAACACTGAACAAACTCTTAATGCTAATTATCAATTGACTATTAATAATTAATTGTCCCTGAAAGGTTAAGAATGAACATAGAAACACAAATGGAAGACTAATTCCTGCACAACCTCGTGAAGCGTTGGTGTAAATTTTCTCCTTGCATGTTGGTGTGCATTAAGAGGCAAGGAACGATGGTCTGTCTGCTTGATGTCAAGGTTACACGTCTCTAACGAGGCCTTGAACACTGTAACTGCTGCCACACGGACCACCTCCAGTTAAGGGTCACTGAAACTCACGGCTATGGCTTCTTAATACAGGGTGCTCCAATGTAGATTTTTTTAATGTGTTTTGCTCTGAAATAGGAAAGTTATGTTGCTGCACCCTGTATGATGGATTTACTCGAGCAAACGAAATGCTTTACACTTTGTTGAATCAAGGCTAAGCTTAATATCGTAATGAATAAAGAGAATATAGCGTAACAAATTTAAAACGAATTTAATATGAAGGTTATATAAAAAACTCCCTGTTGAAGAAGTCCTTGAAGAAGTAACGAGGCAACGCTTAGTTCCTGGTAAAGGTAAAGCAGGTAAAGGTGGCCTTGCATCACACGAGTGCTATAGTGTAGCTTCCAAAGGACAAGGCCTCACGAAAAACTTCGATCAAATGAACCACTTATCATCAACTAAATTTTTCTCTTGACGAGGGTGCACTTAAATTTTAACAATGAATGTATGAGTAGCAGTTTCCGTGCTCCTCGTCAGAGATGCATCCTTCGTAAGTGTAAGAACCGCACGACTAACTCATAGTTATTATAGCTCATCAATTAATTCGCTAGAATTTCCCATTAAAAGCAAATACTGAAAGGTTTTCGTAATTTTTCTAGCGGTATCATTATAAATGACCCCAATTTTCACTCAACTTCGTGTTTATTAAAATATATCTTGTAAGTTTTTGTTGTGTTGATTGCGGGGCCAATTGTAAATTGGTCGGGTCAATTACGCTACGATCTACAATAATTCACGCATGATAAACTACAAAATGAGAATAGAAGAATAAGAACAATAACATTCTTACGGAAGGTCACTCGTCCCATTGATTGATCATTATTCATTGTGTTTGTGACGTGAGCAAATGCAAAGCAGCTGTAGAAGTGTGTCCTTTTGCTGAGCACGAGAGTAGTAACCAATAATTCTGACCAGTCATTTTCACCAAAATCACAGTTTAGGTAAGGCAGCATATCACATTTCTCAGGTAGGTATATTTATAATCCTATGTGGTTATTGTGGTTGAAACGGAATCTCACTTCTGAAGAATTTCAGATATTGAAATAAAAATTCAGACAGAGCTAAAGAGTTGCTACTCGCGTCCTAGTGGTGCGAGTATGCAAATCCTCATTCCTGCTGACACAAGCATGCATCCGTACCGAGTTTTCAAACACATGATAAAACATTTCTACGTTTTCAATGAGGGATAATGCGTATTTGTTTGGCCAATTATGTTTGCGTCCAGATTTTCAATTTTCGCTGCCAAAGGATTATTCCAAAACGAATGTTTTGAAGCAAGTCCCTATGATCAATTCCTCACTTCACCATCCACGCAGTGAACACGCGAGACCCTGATTTTTTAACTCTCCACAAACACAAAAAGAATAAATTTTGTACAAAAGCTATTTATTCGTGCCTTCAGAATTTTTTATTAGACGAATAACGTTTGAGCTTTATTTGAACCAAAGATTTAAAGATTTTTATCTCGCAATTTTACAGATAATCTATGAACTATATTGTGATCTGTCGTCATTTTGTTATGAACACAACCACAGGTGCCTAGTATAAAATCCAGAAATGTATGGATCAACTCACGGATCAAGAAATGTGTATTCACACCATGAACTGGCTCAAAAAAAGAGCTTATCGACGCGCTTACCTCAGTATAGAGGAATAATATATATTCTTTAAATTAAAGAGAGGAGTGCACAGAAAATTACGATGAAACAAATCAACGATAAAATTTACCGACACTTCTTACTTCCCTCGCCAATGGTTGGAACATAAACCTAAACAACAAAGGCATGTGCACTAATAATTCAATGCACAAATTTAACGTTGTCTTTTTCATCAAAGTTCAAGCAAGTCCTTAATAGCAAGACTTAAGCCTTCAATGTACACAGCCCAGACAGTCATGCAGTCCGTTAATTCATTTCACCTTCAAGTCTGGCTACCTTCAAGAAGCCATCGATCGCGTATTTTTTGCAAGAAAAAGCAAAATAAACTGCTCAGAATATTTAGAAAAATAATCTTCTCTATTCGATTGGCTTGAATCCTGCATCGGGTGTCATTTTATTCACGAGTTTCAATCAATAACATTTCTTCAATGGGAGACTAAAAGCCTAGAAAGGTATAATGGCACTCAAAATTAGATGTTCAATCTACTTATCTGTAATAATTCCAGAAATGAAAAGTTACACTCATTCTTTACAAGTTTAAACCTACACAAACTTGCTTGTGTGAACCGTCAAGGCACCTAAGAAACGTCAAACATATCAGCCTGAGACGTGAAACTTCAAAATACAGGACATGTGCCCTTGAATGAAATTCAGGGCACTCGAGTCTAGTACACAAACCATTGCCATTCGATTAGCTTCGGAACCCAGGTTACGGGGTCAAGAATGTTTACCGGTACATGTAAACAATCAATGGTTGACAGCACAACATTGTAGTGCCCACGTCTCCTCACCAAGAGGGGATGCAAACTTTGCAGCCCACAGCATTGCGCAGAAGCTTTTAGTGTCGTTAAGAAGTTTGGCGGAGAAATTAAAATCCAGAACAGATTCGTGCTGTACAGTATATATTAAAAGGCTGGGTAAATGAGTTCACTAGGGAATCGTGTATCAACTAGAAATTTGTATATGAAAGAAGCAAGGCTGCTTTGGACATATTGCTGTGAGCAGTGATGCAATTGCACAGGACATGAGTGATGGAGTTTTACAGAAAACAAAACCTTCTTTGCAGAGATAGAAGAAACCGAACACCAAATTAGAGAAATAGTATCTTGTAGAATAGAAGCTTTCAACCAATCAGGGAATTCAACAGTCATGGTATAGCAAGCTTGGAAGAACGTGGAATATCTTCAAATGTGTAAATAAAAAAAGACTTCTGAGAACTTTGAATGGGGACATACGACAAAAAGAATGTTCAGTTCAAAAAGAACGAGAACAATTTCCATGGAAGCGAGGAAAGTGTGAGACACGTAGCCAATGGTTGCAATACTTCAATTAGCACCAGAAGAACAACTCTGAAAAAGCGATTCCAACGCTATTAATTTAAATCTGTCATCTGACATTGTGTAATGGTGAACAGGAGTCCTCAGACAAAGAAACGTTGCTCATGAAGAACAGGCAATAGGCGTCAGAAACAAACTTTGCTGACACTTAAACATTCATACTAACATGTCCTCTGATCTGTGATGTCAACATTTTTAGTGACAAGAGTTGAAGAAAATAGCCGCAATTTTCTCATACTGCTGAGTGGCTCGGAATGAAGCATGCGTGAGGGATAGTATACATAATACATTTTGAGAACGACAGCGTTAACGACGGAGACGATCTGGAAGTTTTGTACATGCTGTCACAAAAACATAGAATTTGTACGCGCATAATTAGAAAGCGTAGTTAGTAATGCAGAGCAATATTACTCAAACAATGGAGAACGTTAAGCTCGAAATAAGGAAGAAAAAAAAGGACGCACGTAGTATAAGAATTGTGAACCACACAGTAATCAAGGACTATGCAGTTAGACATCAGGTGTTCGTATAAAAATAGAAAGCATGCGAGATTATTTTAATAGATCTAGTCACAGCGATGAATAAACTAACACGTAAGATTTGACAATAACATTCAACGACATCACTAGCGTACATCGTAATTAGTTTGAATTTTCACGTCTATCAGTGGCGTCTTTTATCACGAATGTCATGTAACTCTCACAGTTAAAGTGTGAATTGCTTTGCATCCTACCCATTGCTAAATTTGTGTGAGCTTTGACTTTACATTGATCCATTGGAGTAATTTCACAATCATGTATAACGAATGAAAATGTTCGGAGTATTCAGAAAAAATAAACGAAGTAAAATAACTGCTAAAAATATTTTTTAGGCATGACATAAACGAGCTTCATTGCAAAAATTAGCAGTTACTTCATGAAAAATAGTTCTAGTTTCCTGTAAAGCCTACAAGTACAATGCTGGACAACGCATCCATCACGAAAAAATGAAAACTTTTAAGCATTACGAGAAGATCAAAAGTTTAGAGAGAAGACAAAGCAAATGGAGATACTAGAGCTTGAGGTCGATGTATCTGCCTTTTTCATGAGAACGAATGAGGAAAAAAGAAAATAATTGGAAAGGACAATTCTTGACGACACGAGCAGCCTACCCAATTCTAAGTCTGAACCTACGCAGTCCTGCTACGTAAGAACTATTTCTCTGATTTTACGATGAAGAGAGAAGCGTTAATTACCCGAGGCAAGTCGATAAACACAAACTATTAGTACATACTACCCCTCTCGTCGTCCCTCTGAACTAAAGCATCGCGGGTATCCTAATTCTTTTCTACGCTCAGCCTAAAATATTTGCCACAGATAATCTCCTTCACTTCTTCCGACCGCATACGGCGGGAAGTGCAAGAATAAACTCATCAACTCCTCAACATATACACACACAATCAACAACCTTAACACGTTGCCTCCGATTGCCTGATTGGTGTAAAACTTCACCTTGTACGCATAGTCACTAGAAGGATCTGAAAAAATTACAGAGCCTAACCTAAGTGGTACACATACGTACCCCTTCGGAGTCAACGTGTTAAAGGTACGCGCAGAGCATCAAGCGCACTCGGGTTACAAGTTTGAAGCAGCTAAGGAACTTCAAAGTAGTACCCTGAAAGGCTCATTATCCAAATAAACGAGTGCAATCTTCCTATGAAGTTGCGAGCAAGAATTACGCGACGAGGAAGACTAATTACTTCCAAAATTGACGACCTTGGCGAGGATACGAGTCTTATTATCGTTTAGGTAAGACAGAGAATGACCTTGGGTATTCTACTAGAATAAATTGGCGTGTTTGAATCCCTCGTGGGTAACTGCCCCACCAATTACTCCTATTGAGTCCACGAAGGTTAAGTGTAACTGTGTATTATACGTTAGTAGATTAAAAAAACACAAGAAGCTCGACAATTGAAGTGTACCATCCAAGGCACCTAAATTTGAACAAACATACATAACTACGGTGCCGTGTAGACGATGGGGTTTACACAAACGTGAATATATACAATGCATGTGTGACAGGTGAAACTTATAAAACTTGCCATACTCAAAAACCTCGTAATGATTCGTAGATGTCAATAGAAGACGCATGTTATAATCACAATGACGCTGGACCGAATGCTCACTTTCACGTAATTGTTAACAAAGAATAAAATAATTTGGAGCTTATTTATGATCATTCTGAATTAATTTTTCAATTTTAATAAAAAACATCAGAATCGTTTTTCAACGTGAAAATATACGAGACATTTTAGTGACAAGCATAAACAGAATCTGTGACGCCAGAGATAGTGACTGAACACAAACATCGACCCATAAGAACAATAAGAAATGCGTTCTCATCGCACAAGTAACTAGCATCAACTTCCCGCATTCCAATTCTAAGTTTTACGAAATATCTTTACAGTAGTTACTGTAATTTCCCATTGACACTTTAACTTGTAAAATTAAAGCATAAGATAGGAGTGTGCTATCGTTCATAAAAGAACGAATTTTAACCAAACATGGTAATTCTCGTTTTATCATGGATGTATCGTGCCTCGGCGAAAATACGATGATAATATTGAAACGTTATGAATATCAAGGGACGTATTGGATATTACTAGTATTAGATCGGCTCTCCCTTTCCTTGAAAGCTAAAGCATTCAAAAATCACCAATCAACATTCGTGCTCACACCAGTGCATTTGTCAACTGAAGTCTACTGGCCGCTCAGTCTTAATCAGTAAGTCAGCAGTAGTGAAGTCTAACGTCAAGAATATCAATAAACCATAGTGACGGGCCAGTGTTTGTGATCATGAATGTAATATTGACCACTGAACAGTGGCATAACCCAACAACTGTACAGGCCTGCATCTAAATGCACAGACAAGACAAACTGGCTGGATACATAAGCAAGACAAACCAGCAGCAATGACGAACTAATAAACTACAGCCCGTAAAGTAAGAGTGAAAGTTAAGAGAGCGTATTGACAGCCCGGAAGCGAGAGTGAAGCTCAGAAGAGCGTATTGACAAAGAGGTGAGAGTGATAGTCAAGAGAGCGTACTGAGAGCAAGAAAATGAGAGTGTGTGTTGAGGTCAAGTGTCGCCAGCACTCTGACTTATCAAGACTTGTATTGCTGGTGCAGCTTATGCATCAATCGCTTCCATCTCTTCGCCGAGCAGAAGTTGAGTTTATTTGCACTGACCTCCTCTGCGTTCATCAATATCTCTAAATCCCACGCTTGTCATAAGTAAATTAGGTACTGTATACGTCCTGGAGTGCATTTAAGAACACTCCAGACGTGACGAGCGCTACATCTACAGTGTTCGTTGTCCTTAACGGAGGATCATAACTTGGTAGGCATTTAGAATTTCTTACATGCAGTCAGAATCATTGAACTAAGCACGTTGAATTAGTCCAGAGCCCGCATCCTCAGCTTGTTTACACCAGGAAACTGAGCAGGGCAATACGAGACTCATATTTGTTTATTTGTATTCATTTTGGGACACAATATACAATATTCACTAACAATATCACAGTACAGTACCAACTAGTCAAGAATACAAATGGGTTTGCCGTACGAATTGCTCAAGAGTACAAATTGGTCTGCCGTACTTATTAGTCAAAAGTACAAATGGCTCAAGTACACAAAACGGATCCTACATGCAATATTTTGATGACAAGTCACGTTTTTTTCTACGTCTGGAAGTTCAATAAAATTAAACATGGCAAGAGGACAAGCCGGGTGGTCCATTCTAGGATTATTATCGAAGTTTCAGGACGTCTAAATTAAAAGTATCAATCACGCGCATGCACCTTAATAACATACAGGCACTTCAGCCATGCACATGGACCTTTACTAGATAGTACTCATACTGAGAAACTAAAATACTTTTTTCAGGTGAAATTAACCCAATTCCTTTAGCATTTGTAGTTTTATTAAAATTTGCTTAAAAAGATCCCTTACTTATGCGTAACCTTGTACATCATACTAACGCAGACTTGGCTCACCTCCTTCCTGCCCAGCCTGATGGGGGCGGTGGCGAAGTAGACATGCAGGTGGAACTGCAGGGTCAGCAGGGAGAGGTCCTCATCAGCACCCTGTTGGCTGTGCCACACCTGCTGGAACAGCTGCACACACAACCAACAATCCGTTCAAGTCTTCGAACATGGAGCTTCTCAGTGAAGGTTCATTGTGCACAGGCAGTGAACTATTAACATGGGCCGAGTTAGTTTTGTTTTTACAGTAAACACAGGACATATCTAGCAAGCGATTCTTCATTTCCATGCAGTGTCGTCTATTTTCACGAAATGTTCTAATGTCCTTCAATCCTATACTTAAAAATTTGTTCTGACAAGCAGATGTTAACAAATGTTGAATGCCCTGTTAAAACTTTCAATACATTCATACAGGGACGGATAGTACTGAAATGTATATCATATAGTAAAATCTATATGCATATTCTGGATTAGAATTTTAAGAACTTGTTATGCATGTGTTTCAGGGAAAAGATTAAAAGCAATACAAACAATCGGGCGACATCACCACTGACCTCTTTCCCGTAAAAATTGAAGTGCAAATACTCGACTGCAATGAGCAGATACCTGAACAACTGCAGTCATGCAATATTCCCCCAACCCCAGCGATTGATTTACCTCGTGTTACAACATCCAGCGTGTTTTGTTCTCGCTTCTAACGCTACGTCAAGTCTAAAGCAACATTTTCTAGCAATCTTGCTCTGCGCGCCTGTTCTGAAATTAGAAAGTTACGCCATCATCCAAAACTATGACACTTAAAGTGTGATTCTCAAGTTGAAATATTTTACCATTTTACCCCTATAACTTCACAAGCGTGCATTCTCGGATGTTACTTTCTTCTATTGGAGAACTCACCTTCATTGAAAATCTATAATTCGCTGGAACAGAAACTGTGAAAAGATGCTATTCTGTCACTACGACTAAAAAAACCTCCCCACCAAATTGGTTGCCTTCTTTTCGAAGGCCTCCAAGAACGCAAGATTACCTGAAAAAAACGTTCCCCGTCACACTGGTCGAAGAGTTGCAGCACGAGTGGCACGGCCTGTTCCAGCGTCACCCCTGGACATCCGTCAGCAGACTCCAGACGGAAGGGCGTGGCCCTTCGGGAGGCGGCCTGGTGGGCCAGGGTGGGTACTGGCACCCCTCGCTCGGCACACGTCTCCTGCAGCAGTTTCCCCACCTTCGGGAGACCGCACCACTGCAGAAACTGTGACGAGTCAATTTTATGCAAGTACAATAATCAAAAGGCGTATTATGTTACAACTTTCCAGCTTATCTTATTTCAATCCATAGAAATATTTTACTACTTGAATAACAATAGGGAGTATAAACAATAATCGTGTACAAAATTTAAAAAAAATGCATGTGGATCCTGTCATAATTCTCAAGATTTAAACAATTCATTGTTGCTAGAAGTACTGATTTCATAACCAAAGAGTTTTCACAATGAGTCTCACACTGGCAAAATACATGTTCAAACTTATTTCGCACACATCAGAATGTAATTTCTTGGTCTGTTCAAACACATAACCACACTCTACTCTGTCCTTTGAGGCAACAAGAAGAAACGAGAACACAAGTTTCGTACGTCCACCACCATATACATAAGCGTCTGTGGTTACTAATTTACTTCGCAGTCCTTTGTTGAAAATGATACTTTGAAGCCTGAAAATGAGACATGGATCATTTAAGAAGAAGGGGAACTTCTTCTGGACTTGAAGAATCACTCCCACGAGTACCCTCAAGTATCGATCTCGGCCAGCACCAAGTCAGATAAGGCGACCGATAGAGCTGCTGAACCTCACAACTTCTGAACACGCTATGCAGCGCGAGGAGGAACAGCAATACTTGAGTTGTGTAAGAGTAGGATAAACGCAGGTGATCACACCTGCTCAACGTGATAACTCTGTACCTCCAATGCACTTGTCGTCCCTACCAAGGGTTACTGCTCCGTTGGTGTGATGGAACCACTTCTACAGCACTAAAGTAGCACCATCAGCAGCAACGATAAGCGTTAAGGAAAACTATAGTGCAGTAGAAGCGGAGTACTCGCCTTGTGTGCATGCGCCGTTTTAGCTGTGAAGTAATCAGACAATTAAATGGACGCAACTTGCTGTTATACAAAATGCGCACTATGGTACAGCAGATTGTCCAACATTATATTGTGCGCAGCGGCGTCTTAAAGAGTTCCAATAATTCGTATTTGAGGATATAAAATCGATCAAAATTTGAGAATTAAAATAAATGGCAGTACTTAAGGAAGGCCTGCAGTGCAGATTTAACGATAGGTCATCACAGACGTTACGTGCCTGCTGGAGGAGTTTGACTGACTTCGTTTCCAACAAAGTTCTACGCTGTACACTCTGTGGCGATTCAACGCCTGTTACTTGAGACACCCACCAAACTATCGAGCTGAAAACAGACATCCTGTACTGAGCGGCAAACAAGCACCTACCCTCTTCTTTGTACGTACACAGTCTCATTTCATATTTGCCTGTCTTGACCAGGTCAGAACTCGGCAGTCCTAAAGTGTAATTTCAATTGGCAACACTAAGCGTTCGATATGACTAGCAGGTATCCGCGAAAACACTTCCTCGTCTGCCTGCGTTCTGTATATCTGCTGGCATTCTGTGAGAAAATAGGAAAAAATTGCGAGTAAAACTAGAAAATCTAGACCGATCGAAAATGGTGACATGGAAAATAGCGACACAGCGTTCGGAATGACTTGTCCATCGTGGTTGTGCAGAGTCTGTCTCATTTTACGCATCCGCCACGCTGCGGTCACGAGGAAAACGTGTGTTGTGTTCAGTTTGGAACACCAAGACCTAATTCAAACGAAACATTACCGTCCTGACACCCAGCATTCCAGTCCACAGTAACTAAACTCTGTAGAGAATTCCGTAGTTAACTTGCTCTCAAATGTTAGCAAACAAGGCTAGTTTTGCAATTAGGCAATTAGGAACCAAAGTAGGGGCGCTAGGAATACCTGATTTGCGCAACGTTCTATTTAGACAAAACTAAAATTTAACATTTAAAAATTTTCATTAGCTGACTATCTTATGAATTGATCAAACTTGTTAAATCCTGGTGGTATTCCTAAACTAGAGGCAGGATGAGACACGTTCGAGTATTCACACAGTTCGGGCCAGTATTATGCAGAGAAGCAAGAGTTCATACAGAAATAACTGTAGTAATTTCACACTTAACTGTTTGACAGTTAAAATTAAATATTTTCCCGATGCCTCGTGTCTTATTAAGGCCCACAAGCTACTAATTTCAACTCTTTAGAGATGAAGTTCATTCGTATGCCATATTTACAATGCATTTGTTTGCGGTAAAGAAAAATACAAAGCCTATGTGTGGAAAAAATGTGAAAAATTTGTTCTAAAATAATGAAAAAATGTAATCCTAGACCATCACTGGTTATCCGTTCACCTATGCCTGTCCTACACTTTCACTTGACTGTAAATGAAACACTAGGTCACCAAACTCATCGAAGCGCCCCTGCGAGCGTCTACTTCAACTTGAATTGAACAATTGAAAATCCAACGTACAAGTAATGTATACTAAATTGTCTCGGCAACAAAAATTCTCGCCATCATATTCAATGCAAGAAGAAATGCCAACTACGCGCAGGCAGAAGAAGCTCACCGAAAATTAAACTCCACATCAATACTCAAATCACGCCAAGAAGAAAGTGTGAACCAGCGTCTACAATGATTTATTCACTCAATAATATCGCTTCACGAATGGGTGTCCTTCGACCAGCGCCACAAGCAGTTAGATCTCGGTGCTGTGGCATCATCATAGCATAAATCGCTACTATGATCAGCTGCATTGCATGCCCCGATTGTAAAAATTACGCGGATTAGATGCAGAGAGACAATTAACACGTTTGTTGCGATGCGACCCACCGGTGGGTCACTTAGGTTAGGTTCTGTAATTTTTCAGATCCTTCTAGTGACTATGCGTACAAAGTAAGTTTTACACCAATCCGGCAATCGCAACAAACGTGTTAACAAGCAGTGTATACCAGCTGTTCTCATGAGGCTGTACGCAACCAACAGAGAGTGACTAAACGTCCAAGATCACTTACAATTATTTATACTTAGCAATTTAACATTCCTCTTCTATCCTGAGACCATACGCTCTTATGTCTCACTGGATTGTCCTACGCCAGGTCTCTCTTGGTCTACCAATGGCGGTCTTGGTTTGAATGGCGGAGATTCATTGCTGCCCTATGGACCACCTGAGGTCCGAAGAGGACTTAGTAAGTAAGCAATTTTAATATAAGCTGGACTCACTTGTAGTACATACAAGACGAATTCGCTGTGTGCGTTACGGTGCGTGATGAGGATAGCGCACGAGCTTCTTGCTGGACATGAAAATCCTTAAAATCTACTCGCTTCACAAAATTAACACTAATCTGAATATAACGTTTTAAATTTAAGCACGAAACTTCATAACCCTAAAAGACACTGCATTTCGTGTTAATTCACGTACATATGTATACTAGTCTACTCGTGTCATCAGAAATGATGGCAAATACAGCTTGTTGTTCTTCAGCTAATCTTTCCCTCGCTCTTCTTTTTCGCTCTCGATTCAGTCTTTATTTTTCGTTCGAGTGAAGTCTCCATGCTTAAGCTTATTTAAAAGCTAACTTATTTTTCTTGTGACAGTAATAAACACTTAGAATACAGTATTTTTGAGCTGCAATAAAAGTAGTTATAGCCATTCGTGTCATACTCTAGATACAGAAATCCAGCATTACTGAAAGTAACTGCAAGCTTGTGTATTTATATTGTAATATGCAATACCCCGCTGAACTCTGTATCCACGATACGGGCTCTAGTATATCAGACTCTGGATCTCTCTAATTTTTTTTTTGAAAGCGACTCATTACAATGCACTTGTACAGCGAAAATAAGTATTAACTTACCAGTGAGCTGAAACCAAGACCGCCAGTGCTAATTTCTTCCTATCGATTCTTAAGAGCGTGACACAAAACATATAAAGAAATACATAAATAAATATACAAACACGCAACGGTCATTCTTAGTATTAAATATTTTCAGATCCCTGCAGTACTACAGGCCTATGGCAGGAGGTTGCTTTAGCTATCGATTGCCCCTGTACAAACCAGTAGTATCATGGATACCAGTCTTTGAGCTTCATGTAGATATGGTACTCACTACATCGTTTGCGTACGAGAGATAAAGTACAGAGAAATAGGGCGGGTTTCTGGAGAGTCGAAACCGTTTTCTAGAAAACTAGTCGACCCACACGTGAAAATTCACGTGTGTTTACCTGAATTTTTTTGTTTGCATTGTCAGTGGACGTGGGCTTTGCGAAGAAGTTTCCACATTGAAGGATGTGCATTTGGTATCCACAATACAATGCTCACACTACATGTGTACCCTACCGAATTTTCTCCTATCTAAATCCTTAAGAGCGTGACAGAGAGACGGACCAACCAAGCAAGCAACAAACTGTATTACTATATAGAGAGATTATCCACAGTAACTAGTGTGCACTGTAGCTGTGCAGTCTTGTACATCGTTCACTCAGTAAATACCCAAAGATGAAGCAACCAATTATTATTTCAACTTCTGTTAATTAATCATATAATCATAATCTTGTGAAACTCAAAACGCTCTTAATTCATCTTTCATCTAATTGAAGGGTTCAAAAAAACTTTCAACAGACTTGCCAGTATAATCATTAAAAGAGGTTGTAATTCGTCCCTCTTAGAACGTTGCTAGCCTAATGAATATGCCCATGGAAGTAATTTAAATCTTGGTTGTAATAACCGTAGATTTTATCCAGATTTTTGGACTAAAGAGCTCGCTGCCGCTGCTCGCCGTCGAGACAATTACCCCACGAAGTGAAGGTGAAATGAAGCAAGACGCCACTCAGGGTCACGATGTAGAGCACCAGGGACACGTGTATCGACCCAACGATGTATCATACTCCTTACAGAGCTACTGTAATAATTGACATTCACCTCAAAGTGGCGCTGGCTTACAATAAAGGACAAGGCCACATCGAGGCGAGAGCAAGTGGAAACTACAAAACAACCACAAGAACCACTCTCTAATATAATAAAAGAGCTCTTGCTATTCAACTCGAGGTACAGTCCAGTACATAGCTTAGGTATCGCTTACCAGTGCTTAGAACTTGACACGTTTGTTGCGATGTGACCCACCGGTGGGTCACTCAGGTTAGGTTCTGTAATTTTTTCAGATCCTTCTAACGACTATGCGTACAAAGTGAAGTTTTACACCAATCAGGCAATCGCAACAAACGTGTTAATTTTGCTTCCAAGAAGACATTTCATGAAACACAGAACCATATTGAAGTCATGCGACACCAGTGCGTGACGCAGCTGACAAATGCCTTCACATTTAAGAAGAATTATTGGCAACAGCACTGTGAGGAAGCATTGGTAACGCACTGACTGCCTCAACAGGCGCATTCAGTTGTACGTTGCAACCAAAGATCGATGACACACAAATGCCTGAAAGCTCGATACTACCAGGCCTCGTATCGACTTGACTGACTGTTAATTGATCACTCCGTCTCTCCAATGCTGGACGTCTAATTAGTCAAGCATGAAGCCAAACTCCCAATCTTCCAAAATCACGCGAACGTGTACAATCCATCAAAGTTACTTCGGTTGCAAGCTGCAATTAGTGTTTGAAATGTATCCGAAAAGCAGAATCAAATATTAAAGTTTTTCGTTCAGACTCGAGGATGTTCTTGCAAGCGTTTGAACGCACCTCTTGAGGCCGTAGCGACTTCTCACATCATGACAAGCTGCTGAAGAAACAAAAACTGGAGGACTACGTTGTTATGTAGACATTAACAATAAAAAAAGCTATATTTAATACAGCTTTCTATGTGTAATATTCACTGGAGGTTTTACGATCCACCCATTACCCACCGTCGAGGTTAACCGAGTGTGATTCATCAAAATAAATAAATAGAATTTAGTAACGTGTTGGACAGGAATCTTCAGGCTCTGAAATGCGCTGCGAAATTACTGCTAAAAATATTATACCTTAGCTTTCAATTGTTCATGTGCATTTAAAATACAATAAGTATTTTGCAGGGCAGAGTAAGAGTGTCATCACACAGTATTGTCATAAACTTTCAACGCACAACTAACCACACGCTCTACATTCTGTTCTTTGATCCTACTCTGATTTGCTGATAAAACTTCTTCGTTACCTGAAACAATTTACTTCCTAAATATCAGGTGCTCGAAAAAATTCACGTGATTTTTTGAATTGTGATTTAAAAACACGCACGCACTTTCTTTGGGGCCCTAATAAAAGATTTATAATTCACCCTATTTATAGCACAGAAGTCGCCAATGCGTACACAACAGGAAATGCTCGTCGGTGTTCTCTCTTCCAAGATCTATCTGACGATCCCATTACAACGTTTGACCTTTGCGAGTCTTCCAACTTGGGCACCAGTGAAACATTACAAAGAGTTCTCGGGTTACGAACGAGTATCTTCCTAGTTTATGCGCCTCGTTACTACGCATTCAGCCACGCGAGCAAAACAACTAGTACTACGCTCAGTTTGCAAGCTACGAACGGATCGCCGTAAAGCGGAACATGAATTAATAGAATTTATGGTCGCTCGTTCGTAACAACGAGTTGCCGTAAGTCGGAATGCTGTCAACTGGGGACTCCCTGTAGTTTGGTCAAACTAGGGAGCGTCGAGTGTAGCAGAATTCAACGCCAATACGAGTTGTACATTCTCATGCATGTTGTCGAGACTAGTATGTCCCTGAAGAACATCCTTTTTCTTAGAGGCACAGGGCCGCAGTCTAGAGGCACAGGGCCGCAGTCTAGAGGCACAGGGCCGCAGTCTAGAGGCACAGGGCCGCAGTCTAGAGGCACAGGGCCGCAGTCTAGAGGCACAGGGCCGCAGTCTAGAGGCACAGGGCCGCAGTCTAGAGGCACAGATGGGACTCTGACAGTTCGGTCACGCTCACACTTATGAGGTGACCTCAAGAAGCTACGCACGGAGCCCCTCGTGACATTTTAGCCTTGAAACCCTCACACTTCTCGCAAAGGTCTCAGCAACACCAACTCTTACCACAGAAAAGAGGTTGCATTTCTCAAAAACTTATCCTCTACAATGAGCTTCGTAAAATAAAGCAACAGCCAAATAAAGCAACAGCCAAATAAAGCAACAGCCAAATAAAGCAACAGCCAAATAAAGCAACAGTCAAATAAAGCAACAGTCAAATAAAGCAACAGTCAAATAAAGCAACAGTCAAATAAAGCAACAGTCAAATAAAGCAACAGTCAAATAAAGCAACAGTCAAATAAAGCAACAGTCAAATAAAGCAACAGTCAAATAAAGCAACAGTCAAATAAAGCGACAAGGGACAGTGCCTGAACTGTTCTCCCTGGCCCTCCACACTGAACCTAACTGACGTGCAACTGAACACCTCACAACTTCTTTGTCTAACTTCTACAACTTGATAGGAAGTTATCGTAGTTAGGTAAAGCGTCGTCCCTGTAGCGGTTAGGTTTATGAATTCAAGGACGCTTAACACGTTGCCTCCGATTGCCTGATTGGTGTAAAATTTCACTTTGTACGCATAGTCACTAGAAGGATCTGAAAAAATTACAGAACCTAACCTAAGTGGTACACATACGTACCACTTCGGGGTCAACGTGTTAAGCATTATGCAAGAGTATATGTATATGTTCGTATATGTTCGTATATGTTCGTTTGTATATGTAGTTTGTATATGTTCGCATTACACATCCACTATATCAAAGAAGAATCAATACGTAGGGCGCACAGAATTACAATACTGAATTCAAAGTAGACCTCGTTTCTTACCCTTAAGAAATACCTCGTATGTCACACTGCTAATACGTACTTACTGCGCATACGCTGTTTATGCACATCGACATACAAAGTTTATAAATCTTCATAGAGTGAATCTTTAAGCAAGTACATGAGTAGATTGTATAAGTCAAAGCCTTACGACACTACTGAAAATTTTCAAATTTTTGGCATCACTGACAGTTCAAACTTTTTAACTATGCGTGAAAGTTTTCTTGCAGTTTACAGCGAGATGACACTTTACTTCAATTAATCTTATTTTCTTTCTCTCAGAAATACGGTGCTCAAACATCACCATTAACAATTTATCAATAGTCTTACTAAATAAATTCCAGTTATAAACACCAATAAAATTAGTTACACGAATTTCAACAAAGTTTCAGAACTCAAAAAATTTGATTACAGTGCATACATTTTTTCGAGCTGAAAAATGAGCTATGAACATATAAGATCATAAAGATAAAGAGCTTATTTCATTACTGACTCATAAAATTGTTTATTAGAACTGTTGTATTTCAATGTTGACAATTTGCAGTACAACATAAAAATTGTATTTTCATAACAGCGTAAATGAGTAGCTTTTAATGGTGTATTTGATTGTGAATTCAAAAAAGTAAAAAAAAATTATCTACGAGACGGAAAAATTAAATTTATTTCAGAAAATAGAACTCGTTTTTGTTCTTTACTTTATCTATCTCATATTAAGCTTACATATATCATGTCATTTTGTCTCTCCCTGTGTATGGGGGATTAGAACGCACTTCTATTCCACTCCCTATGCGTCTATATACATTCCGATCACTCTAAGTGCGACCTCAACACGTCACACTTGCCAAACAAATATTGGCGTCAATCTTGAATATTACCGGCAGGCCACTTTTTCCAACTTGAAGACACTTTGTACAGTTACTGTAAACTAGGGGACATACTGAATGACAACCAGGAACGCATGACAAGCATACCTAATTTACGAATATGTATAATGAGAAAATGAACTATAATTACAGGGTTTCGTCACTACCTGAAAAAATAGCGTTAGCTTAAGTCGATGCAATACTGCCGGTTTGTATCATACAAAGGTCGTGATGAAACGAATGCAATACACAAATATACTTTTCCATACCGGATGGCTTCTGCCAAACACCCGTTTCTCTTAATCATATGCTTACCTCAAGCACCATTTCGTTGATATCGGCCATTTCCTTTGTGAAAGTTCCTTCATCAAAGTCATTTTCTCGCACTGCATCGACCGCTGTTTCTCCATCGCGGCAATCATTCTTGTACAAATCGGTGTTCTTCGTCTTTCCTTTAGAAGTTTTGCCAGGTTCTTTTTTAAGCAACGTGACACTTGCTTTATTTTCACCATTTGTAGAAGCAGTACTGTTCTTTTTAGTCGCCTCACTGCCTTCTTTCTTAGACGCTTGGACGTTCTTTTTCTTCGAGGCATGAGCACCATCTTCGCCGGAAGACGCAACAGAGACTTTGCCTTCGGAACCGGATGACACATCTTGGCCGGTATCCAACTTACGAGAAGATACAATATTTTTACAGTTTTCTTTTTCAGAATAAGTTGGTGCTTTATTCAGCTCGTCTCCCTCCTCTTCTCCCATTTTTCAACCATCAGTATTGAGAGGATGAACTGAAGACAATAATGATTCTTTCATTTCAATTAATGATATTCTTTGAGTAAATCATCAACTTAAGGAAAAACCAAAGATTATTCCACAAAGTAGATCTCAATCCTGATGTTAGAAATGAACTCAGTCAAAAAAGTCAATTAATGTGAAGTGAACATATTCATATAAATACATATAAAACCCGACGTGAAAAAGTTATTATTTCATAGTTTTTACAGGATGGCAAATAATTTTTTGATATCTGAAACAATTATATTAAATAATAAACTTTTTACTGACAACCAATAAAACTTATTCAAGCAATCGAGATAATAAATTAAGGGAATATTTCAAGACAATTCGTTTATTCAAAAGATCATAAATTACTAGACTATGATAGAAGGGAAAAGCTCAATTAACCTCCGTGTTTTCTTAGTTTTTCTTAAATTTTATAAAGTGAGTTTGTGCTCAGGTATTCCTAGAGATACCGGAAAGTCCTGTCTTCTTTTTTTCTTTAACTTTGAGTTATTGGAGCAAGGAAAAACTGTGACTGCAAACCTTTACTGTCAGTAACTCGGACATCTAAATGCATCGTTGCGTAAAAAATGTTCTGTTCTAGTGAACAGGAAAGGAGTCATTTTGCAACACGATAACGCTAGACCTCATACTGCCAAACAAACTCAAGAAAAAATATAGTTCTTAGGTTGGGAAGTTCCTCACTCTCCAAACTCGCCAGACCTTGCTCCATTAGATTTCCTTATTTCTATTTTTAGAGCATTTCATTAGCGGAAAAAGATTCACAAACGTTTACAGTGTTCAAGCGAAGTTTAATTTTTTCGAAAAATGTTATTTTTTGAAAGGGGGATTAAAAAGCTCCCAAGTAGATGGAAAAAAGTTATATTTAATGATTGTGACTATTTTGTTTAGCAATAAAGATTTTTCACTGACATTTCTTTCAATTATTATTTCTAACAAAAATCAGCACAGAACTTTCCGGTTACCCTAATATTAATAGAGATAAAATATTCAATTCGTGACGAATTGCAGTTCATGTAATTTAAATATTTAGAATTATAATTTATTTTATTTTTTATGATATATTAAGTAGAGAATCGACCGTGTGAACATTGTACAGTTTGATGAAATCAATTTTTCGTTCACCATTTCATTGGAAGACTCATTATAAAACTCATTAGAAGACACATTATAGAACTCATTATAGCACCCATTAGAAAACCCATTAAAAGACTCATTAGAGGACTCGTCAAAGAACTCTTTTTTTGGAAGTTGTGTTTCGAAAAATACAAAAAAATTATCTTTTTCAGTACTGGGATGAGAGTGGCACTTATAAATTGAATAATATATAGCGCTTAATCAAAAGCCCATAATGTCTTCGTTGATTAATAAATATTGAACACATTATCGAAGTGCGTAACGAAATACTTTCTAATTGATAATATTGAAATATTTTTTTTAATTTTCTTTAAGTGACTTTGACGACGTCGTAAACATGATGTTCAATGTTTCCATAATACTGAATGGTGCCGCTAACACGCCGGAAGTTTGTATCACATGTGGTTACCTAGAAACCATTCTCATGTCGTTCACAAATCATTAGACTTAATAGCAGTAAACCTAGAATTTATGCTAAGATCGCATATGCCATTTATAAGTTCAGGAATAAAGCATATTTTTGAGTTTTTATTTCACTCAAAGAGGCGCTCCAGTCTTGATCGCAAAACCCTACAGAAATGCTCTTCTCTGCTCAGCGTCGTGCTACGATCACTAACGCCTTATCGCCATCGCTTCTGACCACACACTGACTATAACTGACGAGAATTTGTGAATTTTTCACCGACAGTGACACTGTAGGGCAGTTACAGTAGGACTTCCCAAGTGTATGAGTAATGAGTATATGTAGACAAAAGTTCCTCCACCAGTTGCTATGTCCATGTTTCCTAATTCAGACGTTTTGCACTTGCATCGTATAAAATATCCTTAACCTTAGATTATTTCAAATAGGCTGCCACGTTTCATATAAGATATTTCTTATGGGTGTGAAATTCTTGCTCTGAATCCGTTTGCATTCAGGTTTTCTTTCCCTATAGATATTGTACAAAAACAAACAAACAATCTTTATTTCCAATCAAGTACACAGTACATAGACATTTAGTACATTGGTTTTTCAAATTCTTATGGTTAACACTCTTAGAGTAGGGGTGATGATGAAGCCCGGGAGGTTTGATGGGCGTGTCCATGGGCCATGACTGCTTACCCAGTAAGCCTTACCGATATGTGCGAGCTCACGGCACGAAGAAGGAGCGAGAATCATCTCGTGTTCACGGCCGGGCTCGAACCCGCAGTCTTTCCGCACGAAGCAGAGACCTGATACACAACACAAGCCGTAGACCACTCGACCACGGTGGCTACTTTTTTTATTACTTTAAAAAGTAATAACAATTTTAGCCCTTATAGTGATAATATTGTTTATATTACTAACAATGGCATGGTTCAATCATGTAAAATTAGGAATATTTGATACTTGGCGGCTCTAGCATATGAACATGGTCACATGCAACGCATAAATATCTAATATAATTATTCTTTTTCGTAGTTTAGCACAGTCAAATTTAAAATTCTTCTATAGTATTTAGAACTAGCATATAATTTTGATCAACTGGTTTTTGAAATCCATTATATTAATTAAATATTGAAAACCAATGTACCAGAGAATTTACATAAATCATATTGATTGGACGAAATATTTACTATGATGTTAGTAAAATTATTCTTTTGTTGGTGTATTTCATTATTAAAACTCCGTATAGCGGAACATGAACAAATTGAACGCAAGTGTACTTCTTCTATTCTTCCGAATTTCTGATGTAGAGAAACAAAGGTAAATCTGCAGCTGATGTAAACAAACAGACGTTTTGAGAGAGATATAGAGGGTTCGCTTATCTTATGGCAGTGTAAATTACAGACCGTGGGGTAAGTGGAGAAGTAAAAAAGGCTATTTCTTTTCTTGAATTTTTCCTAGTTACCAGCTTTGATTCAGGAACGACTCTTGCTTTAACATAATATATGAAAACTAGAATTGATTGGCTTTACTGTGTGATAGTTACTAGAATGAGGGCTCTTATTATCAATACTACTAAGAAACTTTGAACGAGCTAATCCTTACGGATGATTATAGTTATCTAGCCTTATATTATTACAATTTAACATACAAATTCATGTTCAATAATTACAATTCTAAATAAGTTAGAAGAACAGCCTGAATAAATTTCCTTATGCATAGATCGTGCAGCCAAATACGCTGGTTATACTTCATTAGTAGATTATTAAATGCAATATTGACATTAATTGTATTGTCTTATAACTGTTTAATGCATTGAAAGCTACTGTATTAATATTAATAGTATGGAGGAACCTTTTAGAAGAAGGACAGTTTTACACTTGATCTGAACTGCTCGATCGATTTATGGGTTAGCCCAAGTCAGTGATATTCCAATATAACACAAATGCTGTGGTAAAATTTTGTAAAAAGGTAATTAAAATATATTAATTATTTCTAGACCTAAGTTCATGAGGAAGCATACACTTGTTATTACAATTTTTCACAGAAATAATTGAAACATTAAAAAGTGCCACTAAAGATGGTTGAAAATGTATACAAGTTATAAGCTTGTTACCATTACTGAATTTTGTTTACCATTAACTGATGACCTGTTCATTGCCAATAACATGTTTTTTGAAGCTACTGTTTATGTTCCCATCATTACAATTTTTATTTCATAAATTCCATTTTCTTTACTAAATTTTATCACCACTGAGTACATTCATTATATCACTCGTTTTACTGTACATTAATGATGAGTGCTCCATGCACTTGTTGTCCACCAGCAAGAAAACATAGTCTGCATGAATAAAGGTTCAAGAGCATTAGATACAATTTTTTATTTGGATTGTGTTGTAAATCAATGAAAGCTTGTTTTCTATAGTAATAGAAAGAGCTGAGTATGCAGCCAGAGTAAATGGTAATGATGTAATTACACTTGCATACACTGGCTTTGTAAGTGTCATTACTTAATAGTGGTTTATAATGTAAATGCCTCAGGGACTGTGTAATATTTTTTTTGATTCTCATAGTAATTCTTTTTCAATGAAAAAAATGAAATTTACAGTTGATATTAAATTCTGAACTACTTCATATCTTATTTGGTTTTCAATTTTGAGCATCTGCAATAAAAAGAAATTTGAATAGAAATTTAATTAGTGTTTCTAACTTACAATACAAGTAATTACCATTATTGTGGATTAATTAAACTGTGACCTGATCCAACTTTGTTTTTGTGTGAACAAATTCTTCTCTAGTATTATCTTACTCTGGTCTGGTATTGTCCAATTCTGTCCTGGTATAATCCAACCCTGCTCTGATGTCATCCAACTTTCCTATGGCATAATTCCAATGTGACTTGATGTCATCTAACTCTGGCCTAGTATACTCCAACTCTGCTCTGATGTCATCCAACTTTCCTCTGGCATAATTCCAATGTGACTTGATGTCATCTAACTCTGGCCTAGTATACTCCAACTCTGCTCTGATGTCATCCAACTTTCCTCTGGCATAATTCCAATGTGACTTGATGTCATCTAACTCTCTTGGTATAATTCAACTTTGCTTCTGGGTGAATCAGCTGCCCTGGTGAAGTATAACTCTGCTCTGTGTGATCTAACTTTGCCATAGAGTAAATATCTTTTTTTCAGTAATGCTATTCTACTCTGGGTGATTGAACTCTACTTTTTTGGTGATCCACTGTACTCTGGAGTGTCCTACTTGAACAAGAGTAATAAATATATGACAACATAAAAATGTTTAATTAACTATAATGGACAGCAACAACAACAACAACATTGGATGCAACATTTAAATTTATAATAAGATTATGATGAATTTGAAGTCTTTTAGTAGTACATATTAGCAATGAAATTGTCTTTCTAAAAATATTGTGAAAAATGTGTATAATGCAATTAGTTAAGCATGTTGTGGTTAATGTGGTTCACTCTATAAAGTTTGCCATATGCTTTGTAAAAACAAGACACATTTGTTTAATTTTTGTTTGTTCCATATCTTTAAAAATATTAAATACTAGCACTACTGAATAGTTTACTGATTGAAGAATAAAATTATTTAAGAAATATTAAAATCTCATCTAGTTCTCTACATTGAGAAGCATTGAGGTTAAGGACATTATTTCCAGGTGTCCTTACTTATTTATGAGGAACTATATTTGTGGTAGCTTTTCTTGTAGAATCTTGAGAATTCATCAGTAAACACAGCACCTTCATAATGTAATACACAACAAGGTAGCCTATTGAAAACAATATTGGATTTCAAGAGTAATATTGGATTTCCATAGTATTACATACTGGATTTCTATAGTAATGTTTAATTTTTAGAGTAAAGTCTGAGTTCCTGCATAATGTTATATGTTTAGGGTAATTAAGATTGCTTCAGTAATGTTAAGTTATGAGGTGAACATTGGGACATCAAAGTAAAAATTAAATGACAAGAAATATGAAGTTATGTCACAGGAGTAATAAGTAAAACTAAGATGTTTTGCACAATTTTTCAGAGTTTACTTCATTCTTCCCACTTGAATGGAGATTAGAAAATATAGGATGCTTTATACTTTTTGATATAAGTTTAATACTAGTTTATGACTATATGTTGGTGATACATTCTTAGGTTGGTTGAATTACTAATATTATCAATGACAATTGAAGTATTGATGCTTTTGTCAAGGAATGCACAATCTCTGTTATTGTCTAAAAGTTATTTCATTTTATTTAATGTGAGTTGAATATTTATATACAGGTTTTGCAAGTAAACATTTCATTAGGCCTTAAATTAATTGTTATTTTGTTCCAGTTGTAAAATTTAGCATGTGCTGCTTCTCATGAGTGTCTTCTGGTCAGATTTACTCAATTTGTTTAGTCTAATTATGTGATTATGGTGTGATAATGGCAGAGATTTCTACTTCCAACTCTCTGAAGTTCGTTGTATCTGGTGAAAGGTTTAAAATTCCTCTGGCTCTTCAGAAGAAACAGGACAGAAGTACTGTTTCCTCCCACCTGCAAGAAAAGGAACAAGCAGAAAAAGAAGAGGAAGACACTATGAAAGAAATACCTTTATCAGAAGTTCAAAATCATGGCCTGGAATCAGGAAGTGCTTATATTCTTACAAACTCTTCTGGACAAAGTAAAACCTCCATGAATTTGGTGAGCTCATATCCAGGGGACCTGTCAAGTGTTCATGGGGACCTGTCCACAGTTCATATTGTTTGTGGGGACAAACTCTCACAAGGATTTGTGCCAGCACAGACTTTCATAATGACAGATGGAAGAACTTTTACATCTGCAGAGGAGTCACCTGGCAGTGTTTGTCACTCTATAAGCAGTTCAATGCCACGCCAATCCATCAAGATAGACACACAGTCTAGATCTGTCAGTAGTAACACAACACTGTCGGTGCATAATTCCCTAGACAGTGCAGAAAACATGGGTGGTGGCAGTGTAAGCATCACAGAGGCTGAGGAAGAGCCTGGACTAGAGGATGTTGCAATTACTGAGGTTTGCTCTGAAGGAGCTCCCTATGATCTTACAGAAGTGCTCATTCCTGTGTCTGAGAACTCGAATGCTGGAAGCTCTGTTTACATGTGAGTTGTGTATATTTTATGCAGGCATATTGTTTTTTTTATAATTGGTCCATTTACTTTTATTCTTTAATAAGTTTGGGTTCTTGAAGTGATACTATTTTAAGCTCTTGCAAAGAGTTCAAAGCAAGTTCTAACAGTAGAGGAAATATTTGAAAAAAAATTTGTACAAAATATTTTTGAACAAAATTTTTATTTCATTGTATGATTCTGAATCTTTCAATATCATTCACAGGAGCTATAATTTTACTCTAAGCTCTTTAGGTTGTGGTAATTTTTAGACCGAAAATTTTTGTTTCTCTAAGCACTTACATGATCATTACTCTCTCTATTTTCTACTCTCAACTATATACATTTTTATTTCAGGTCTGAAAGTGTTCTTCATCAGGCTAACATAAAGAAGTTCATGAAGACTCATGGTTATGAAGGTGTGTCTTTTAATTTTTTACTGAGCTTTTATCATTTAATCAATATTTTTCAATACCTGTCCTTTGTTAAGCATTGCCTGGGTATAATTAGCCAATTGAAATGGAGCTTTTTACTTACTTGTGCAGAAATGATTAGAAGCTTCACAATTTATTTGGTACCTTAATTACCCATCTAAGATGATGGTAGAACTCTAGTGCAGGTAAATAGTTGAAGCTAATAATGCACCATGGATAGACTCATGCTTCTATTTGGGCAGATGTGATGATGGAGGTGACAGGAGAAAGGTACCAGGCATACTGTCGTGTTTGTGATGTCATTGTCAACATCAAGTGCTTGTTGGAGCTTGAAAGGCACGTCAATACCATCAAGCATCAAACCAAAGTTGGTGAGTTGTTTAACCCTTAGCTGATTTAACCTAGAAATATCCCACCACCAGTTGTGTAGTATTTTTGGACTATCCCATGTGCATTCATTCAGCTCCTATTCTCTAATATATTTTAATCTTTTATAGCTATATCCTCTGATATATCCCCTATCTTTATACAATATCTTAATCTTTCATATCTGTACATAATACAAAATTAATTCCAAATTGACAATAATTAAAAAAAAGTCTGGTAAAGGGTTAAAGAAATAATAAAATTCATAATCTTTTGAAACTAAAATCTATGGATGTTATTAAACTGAGTTTCTCTGTTTGTATGACATATTGAAAATGTCTTTTACTGTGTGAATTCTTAATTGTTGTACATGAAAATATAATTTTTAAGAATAGCTAGTTATTCTTGTTCTGGAGAATAAATTTAGAAGTAATAGATGCTCTGAGAAAACATTATGCATAATGAGCCAAAAATCCAGGTTGAGAACCAGGAGTCATAACTACAAAATTTGTGCTCAGACTCAGCTCAAATCTTGTAACTTGTGAAAGTTTAATTATTTTATATGATTGAAAATTTTACTTCCACACACCATTCTTGTAGCTTGAAAAAAACCTGAAACATAGTCACACTGACCTAAACATTGAATCTGTGTCTTCCTGGTCCTCCAGTTGATGCAGGTGCAGTGGCTGTGATTCCAACTCATGTGCTGTGAGGTTCTAGTCCTTATGCCATCTGAGTAGAATAGAATAGAATGAGGCTATAGGAACGAACCTTCGGGCCTATTCTTGGGTCGGATAATTACTTCGATAATTATTCGGTTGTTTACCCAAGTTCCATGCCGTAATTCTAGCCGCGTCAACCATGTCGGCAGCGGGATTCGAACCCGGGTCTTTCCGCTCGCAAGCAGACTCGCTCACCAGTTGACCAAGCCTTAGAATCAACAGTGTGAGATCTTGCACTTCTACATAAGCCCAAAACCTTTTAATCTAGAGAACTGTGTAACCTTCGTTCTGTATGCAATATAGTTCTCATAAAACGGTTGCCATGAAGTATGAAGATAAATATAAAATCTCTTGGTTTGTATAACATATGTGATGTAGGGACTTCAGACTAGGCATTATACACAAATGTATTTAGTTTCAAGGTATACAACATCTAGGATGTTATTTCTGAATATTTAGTTAGCTTTCTTGCTTTAACTACAGTAAATCTCTGTGTATGCCTCACTTTTGAACTTCTAAGTCTAGGTGGGATATTTTTGTATTTAATGTACAACCTGTGTTCAGTAATATTTCACAATGAATCAATTCAAGTTAGAATGAGAAATAAGTCAGTAACATTTTGCTATGCTTGTCCATCTTAGTTTCATTTAATCATTAAGTGTTTTTTGAACAATCTCTAAAAAAATTTTCACATGTTCAATGAAAGTAAAATATTTTCTGATAACATAGGATTAGATGAATTTTTGTATTTCTGCTAACCACCAGGAGAATTTTGACTCTATTTTTGTATACATAATATTTTGCTGAATGTTAGTTCGTACACCTGTTACTGTACTGTTGTAACTAAAAAAGTTGCACATATACTAGCATGTGTGTTACTACAGTGCAATATTAGCTATGCTACAGTTCCTACACTCTTACTAATGTGTGTTGCTGTAGTGCAACAGTAGCTATGCTACAGTAACTACTAACGTGTGTTGCTGCAGTGCAACAGTAGCTATGCTACAGTAACTACTAACGTGTGTTGCTGCAATGCAACAGTAACTACTAACGTGTGTTGCTGCAGTGCAACAGGAGCTGTCGCACCTGCACAACCCTTGGTCTGATGAATCATGTCGTGCTCTACTGAGCGCCGTGAGGCAACACCACCACCGCTTCATGCAACGCCAGGCCCCCCGTACTCCCATCTGGGCGGACATCCTGCAGCACGTACGCGACGCTGCCCCTGCAGCCTGCCACCTCGATGTCAACCAGTGCAGGCATCGGTGGTTGCAGCTCAAGGTGGGAGACAGGATTGTGGTCATACTGTTGGGTTGGTAGTGTTGTCCTGATGTGTTGTGGTAGTGTCCTGATGTGTTGTGGTAGTGTCCTGCTGTGTTGGTGGTAGTGTGCTGCGTTGTGCTGGGGACCAAAATTCCTTGTTCATCCCATGCTCGGTATGGATTGTACTTCTGTTGTTTATCAATATAGTAGTTTACTATCAGTAGTACGCCCATTCACAGTCAGCTCTAGTCTCTGCATTGTTTGAAATTATAGGAATTTTATCAATGTTCAATGCATAAATTTAAGTCGTCTGATTTGAGTCCATGCTTATGGATGCTCATTCAGTGTCTAAGTGTTGCTACGGTTGCCGCCTGACCACCACTGTTTCTTGTAATGTTTTGTACTCAGTATTGAAGTGTTCTCACGTGCTCAGGGTGACTACGAAGAGTTCATCAACAACATAAAGTCAGAAGAGAGCAACACTGGAGAAGCTGCAGGACAGCGTGCCGTGGAAACCTGGCCGGAGTTGATCCGCCTTGTGCATGAGGTGCTGTGTCCTGCTGCTGATGACGACCGCCACGAAACTCAGTGAGATTCTTTTGCCCTAGCTGACTTGTGCTGCCCACTTTATACACCGGAAAATAAGGCCTTTTGATGCATGTATCTAGTTTTGATAATGATCGTTAGACACATATATTGAGATAAAATGGGCTCACAGCTATGCTGCTGGTCAAGATGAACTTTATAATGTGATTGGAAACGGTAAGGTTGAAAGCATGGGAAGTTATGAGCTGTTCTACTTTGTCCAAAAAAATTAATTTGTTCTTTCTTCATCGTAGTTAAATTTAATAACTTAAATTATTGCATAATCAGTTGTTATATACAATTGAAGCATGAGCCAGATGATGTTATAACTTTTTTAAATTTTATATTGAGTTAGGTAGAGGAGTTTAAATTGTGCTCGACCTAAGCTAGCTACCGAGGCGTTCTTGAATTTATCACTTATATTTCATTGTTTATGTGGATATTCTAACTCTTTCGTTACCTCGAATATTTGCTATGGTATCAGCAAAGTCTAATTAGGTTTCAATTATTTTGTAAAATTGTTTTCAATTAGGTACTATGTAAAATTTACTGCTGGTGCGTTTAAATTACAGCTGAATTTTATTGCCTTACATTTTAACACAAGTTCATTGGAGTTCACATTAATGGTATGTACAGTGTGTTTCGTTAAAAAAAAGCAGAGGAAATGGTGTGTAGGTGTTGCGGATTTTGGCTTGTCCTCTAAAGTCCTTGTTGCCTCCACCAATTCAAGCAATTCTAGCGTTTTTTCAGTTAGGAAAACCAGCTATCAAACTAAGAAACAAAATATCCCTGCTGCAATCAAAGAAACTCTCTCAGGCATACGAGCCGACAGTTCACTTTAATTAATCTCATCTTATTTTGTTTGTTAACTGGAAACACGTGGAGTACGATTATTTTGACAGTCGATTTTCCAGAAAGGCTTTCAACCGTTGTATTATTTGCAAAAGACGTGGCATTGAAATACAAATGTTTTTGAAGGTCAGGTAATATGTGATGTATGCAAGTTTTGAGTGCTGTAGAAGAGTCTCACTCAGCGACTGTTTGTGTTCACAGAGGCAGTTCTGTAGTGCCTGCCATCTTGGAGTACCAAGAGCTTGTTGAAGATGGTGAGTTTTGTCTATTATGAATAGTTTCACACTTTATTCTTGTGAAAATTGGGCTATCATTATTAAAAAGTAGTGTTTTTTTCTCAGAGTAAGGGGCATTCTTAGTTATGATTTACATTTTCTTAGTTATGGTTCAAATTGCCTCAGTTATGGCTCACATTGCCTCAAAACTTCACAACAATCAGTTTTTCTGCAGTAACAATAGTTTTATGCATCCTTAGAACCATTATCAATTGCTTTCCCTTGTATACGTCACGTGCAGTCTTCAATGCCGATATTTTATTCATACGCGTATTTTTCATAGAAATAACTACACAGTTCACAATGTCTCCATTGCTTGCAGGTAACTTCAGGTGGTCAGAGGCAGCTGAGGAGGCGCTGCTGTCTTTCCTCGAGACGTACACCTCCGTCATTACGGACACCGGCAGCATCGACTCGGCTGGTTGGAACGTCAGTAACTGCATTAAAATTCCCATTCCATTTCCAGTCTTCGTTGTGTTCTTGCTTTGCTGTAGCATCTGAGTTGCATTTTTGCCGGTAGCTTGTGAAAATATTGTTTGCCTAAGCTCTGAAATAACATTTATTGACTTTAATTTCTGAATGGTATTTACTGGCTTTGATTTCCGAATAGCGTTGTTTGCTTTATAATTTAATTCATCTTTACATTTAAGTTTTACCACACTGGGTATTGAGCGTTTCTTTCAGTTTATTTGAACCATGCAGCCTCTGATAATAAAATGTTTTTGTTGAAATACTTGATGGTATTGATGGGTTTTAGAAGTATTATCTCGAGCTTAGTTAGTACAACGACGAAAAGTTCGAAAACTCTATTACTTGAACTTTTTTTTGCTGGTTTCCTCTTCACTTTGTCTCTCCATGTCATGATCTGCATTTGTTTAAGTCCGGTTATTTCTACACTTTATAAGCTGGTTGACTTAATAATCTGAAATTTCATTTTCAACTCTCACCGAGAGTTTCATGGGAGAACTAACCTACAAACTCGATTTAACTCATTGACTGGAATTTGATCAGGCGATGAGCGAGGCTTTACTGGAGCAGGGCTACGAACTGAGCAAGAGCCAGTTGCAGCGCAAGTGGGACAACCTCCGCACAGGACACTGCCACTACGACCAGCTGGCCCGCCGCCACGGTGCCACGATTGTGTGGCGCCACTACAGCAGGCTAGACAACCTCCTGCACCATGTCGACCTCGTACAGGAGCAAGAGCAAGGTCTGAGTTCAGTGCAGTTACTGAAGTCCTTTAGAAATAAGCTTTTGAACTACAGCGCCTGGACGTCAAGGCTTAGGTTTGTGATGCTTCTGTTTTGTACACTCGTGGTGCGACAAAACTTAAGAGTGTTCAAGTTTACAGTGAAGTTCTTTATACTTGCTGTGCTGACACTTGGTGTTCATGAACTTCATTTAGTTCTGAAGTGCAGTGGTGCTCATATGTCGACAGTCTTTTCTGACGTCTTTTGTGCTACAGGAATGCACTTTGATAGTGAAACGTTAAGCGTGAGGCTACTTTTGATGAAGCCTAACAAAGCTTTTAGGGGAACCTTTTTCCTCACAATATCATCCGAAGGATTACTCTTTCACTAAAATGCTCTTGCCTATGCGTTACCATGCAGAACTATATTATCAGAATTAGTTTTTCCATAAAACGAAATAAGAATTCAATGTCTGTTCGTTGCCAATTTTGTCATTTACACCAGAGTCACGGATTTGTTTTTCTTAAAATGGAAAAAATTGAATAAGTAACCTAATTTTGACTCAGTGGGATGACCCAATTTTGACGTAGCGCTTCAGTTCAATGCTTATGGTACAGTTCTTGAAAAGCAGTCACTAACTTATTGTAGCGGCTATATTGATTACTGTTAAGTTAATCATCCATTCTTTGTTTGGGATTGTAGTGAACGGTAGCTGAACATCACTGAGTAAGTCAGTGCCCACATCACGAGTCCTTGCGTAGCAAATCCTTCGTGTTCATCTTATTGCTAGAAATTTTTTATATTTACAAGGATCCACCTTTAGCTGCTTTGTTCAAGAACAGTGTTTATCTTTATTGTCCGTCTCGCGAGCGAAATTTTTTACATGCAAAGTCTCATTGATAAATTGTTTTGTGTTGGATGGCCAAATGTTAAGAGCTACATCGCTGCACCCTGTACTTTCAAAAATAATTATAATGGAGTCACAGAATTATTTTGATCTCCGTGTTGTCATTTTTGCTGGATTTTGGGTGCTGTATTTGCATTGATGGCCCAAGCATGAAATGTTCATCGTGACAGTTTAATTTTTTTCAGACAGCGACGAGGACTTCGATCCAATGAGGACAGGCGCTAGCCGAGGCTCTGGCGCAGTCCGTCGATTTAGGGGCAGGGGTAGGGGTCGAGGTCGGGGCCGAGGAAGGAGAGGAAGACACCGTAAATTTACCGTAGAATCTTCCCCCCCACCTCCAACCCCTCGAAGAATCCCCACAAGTTCTTCCCAGTCGAGTGCCCCCAACCAGCGGCCCCAGCGCTCAACGGCAGGCCGGCACTATAAATACGAGATGGATTCTCCGGAGACTGACCTGGACGCTGTGTTTGACAATGAAGACTCTGGAGATGCCAAGGAGAAAAACAATTTAATAAAAGAGAGACAAGTTAAGGCTACAATGAACCACATGACCGATGATAAAGTTATGGTTGTGGAAGAGAGTTTTATTGAGGAATTAATCGAAAGAAAAGTTAATGAAAGATTCGAACAAGTTTGGAACTTAAGAATGGGGCACTTCGAGCAAAGACTTGCCGACCTCGAAAGTAAAATTATAGGCGTGCGAGTAGAAGACGTCGAAGGAGCGGATAATTTTGGAGCTATTGATACTGAATCATTGCCCCTGGAAAATAGCTACGCAAACACTTCTCATGATGTAACAATACCTCACGTTCATGTCAATTCAAACGTGATCACGCTACCTTCAGACGGCAACGTGACTTCCATTCCTCACATCAACGGTAGTGTAAGTGACCCAACACAGATGCAAGTGACGACACTCGGTGGCCGGCACCCGAACGAAGGATTCTCGTCAGATAGTATCGTAATTTCAGCACACCAGGAAGCACTGCTCGGACCACACAACACCCGCGTCCACGGTATCATCCCGACACACGGAACTGCTGGCACCCACACCGTCATATATGCACCCTCGTCCCAGCTCACCGATGGAGGGCAAAACGTTGACGGCGCCTTCAATGGGCAGCAGCACATCACGCTGTCCATAGGCAACAGCCTGGCCCAGTCTTTCAATAGTAATAATAATGTGACACTCGATCACACAGGCTCTGGGGGCTCTGTGACCAATGCTTCACAAGGCGGCACGAGGAGTATTTTCTTGGCTACTCACAGCAATGGCGCCACTGCAACGTCGCATTCTCTCACTTTGTCTCCTAGCTCTAAAATTATCGACAATACGAGTCTTGGTTTAAGTCAAATACCTCAAAAGAGGCAACTTATAAGTGTTAGACAACCTCAGCAATTGTCTAGAAAAATCAGACGTGTAAAGTAGATAAATACTTGAGATAGATAATGTTTTTAATGTAAATATTCACAAGTTAAGAAATTTTTAAGCTGAGTGTATGGATATTCTACGAAATATTTTTGGGCCCTTTTTGATGTCTTTCTAGATATTTTTGCGCTCGCTCGATGTGTTACTAGATATTTTTGAACGTTTTTGGTATGTTTCCAGATATTTTTGCACTCCTTGATGAGGCTCCGCATATTTTTGCCTTCTTTTAATGTGTTTCTATCTATTTTTCAAAACTTTCAATATGTTTCTAGATATTTTTGTTACATCGAGCGATCGTTGTTGAGTGACATGTTAATGTTATGTTCAGTGATATGTTATATTCAGTGACATGTTAGTGTTGTATTCAGTGATATGTTAGTGGTATGGTGTTCTACGACAATTAAAATTTGAACGTCTTCCTCGAGCTTGAAGTCAGTCCGACGTTTTAATCTTCATTTTGAAATTATTTATGAATTAACAAGGAAAAATTTCTTTTGATAATTCGTACATTAAATCAGATAATGATCATGTTTTGGAGAACTTCACTTTAATTTAAGCGAAGAAGAACCTTAGCTTTAATTTGAGTGAAGGTGAACTTTATATTAATTTAAATGAAGAACCTTACTTTTAATTTGAGGGAAAGCAGGAAATTTTTGTTGTAGTGAAGCCTTCAAGCTTCTTATGGAAGATAATAATTTCTTAAATATTCTTGTTGAAGAAATGTCTGAAGTTTTCTGCAAATTGTTACAAATTATTCATTTGTTGTCGCAATAGCAACTCGGGATGCAGTCGACTTTTTCTAGACCACACAAGACTGATATTAGAGACTAGTGAGGATTTTATTGCTGTAGCTCTCACGATCTCCTGCAAGGGTGTTGGGATGAATGGGGGTTGTCTTTAGCAGATAGGCAGGTCTTGGCGCTGCTGGGTGTGGGGAGGAGGTGTACTGCCGCTGTGGTTGACTGCCGACGTGGTTGACGCGGCTAGAAATACGGCATGGGACTTGGGTAAACAACGGAATAATTATCGAAGTAATTGTCCGACCCAAGAATGGGCCAGAAGGTTCGTTCCTATAGCCTCATTCTATTCTATTCTATTCTACTTTGCACGCGACAGAGTTGAGGCTAAAATAATAGTTGATAAATTTTCTTCGTTCCAGAAGTCCTTCTTGGTTCTACTTTGTATTGAAGGTTTGTGATTGTTAATAGCTGGCGAATAACCGAACGTTGAGGTGCTGGAAATTAGAACAGTTGTAGCAACGCAAACAACCGCCAATACTCAAGGCACAACACCTGCTACTTACCTTATCGTGGGTCTTCTCGTTTTAGGTCACTTATAGGCACCCAGACTATTTGCCTCGTTCTGTTTGCATTTATAAGGCTCATTGAATTCGCGGGGGATCTCTGTAAGCATGTTGTATGCCGCGAGTGAGGTCTCAATACCATTGTTTTGGTATAAAAAAGCAATGAGAACTCCGGTGGAAACGTGAGATTCAATAAGCTAGGCCAATTTTCTCGTCTTCAATACGTTGTTGATAGGGCCTTTTGTCTAGACACTGCGGAAAGAGCGCGTGCACAAAAGAGACCTAGCAAACGATTTACTAATATACCCATTCTCTTCTACTGCGCCATGTTGATGCTTGATGGAGTTTCCGTGTGGGTGAGGCTCTCGGCCGTAAATACGTGGACAGCCGAAACCCCACGGGCTTGATTGCTCTTCATATACAAGTGTAACCTGACATTTGTCTTTTCTGTGTGAGAACACCGGACTGGGCGTTCTGATGCATACTTCCTTCCTAAATGATGAAGAGCTGAAAATAAACGAGGAACGCCGCTTAATAGCGTGCATGCCTGTCGAAACCACCATTTGTGGCTGCGGGGATAAAACCAAGGTGTATTAATAACAACCATGTACTGCATTACATTGTGAATAAAATATTGTTGTGACGTAGTGGATGGACCTGAATTGTAAGGCATTCGGTGAGATGTAGTTTGGGCCACTGAAACGCTAGCGGACTTATGTTAGTACTTGTTCTCCACAACCTACTTGTCTGGGTATTGTTATGTTCACAGTTATGGGTGGCAAAAGTGCTTTCGTGTATTTTCTTAACAAATCATTACGACATTGTGTAACATTTGTTGTTGTTGAGCATCAAGGACCACGTACAAAGTAAAATTTAAGGTTACATTAACTCTGTACAGATCTGGTCTGCTCTAAACGAGTACAGTAAATACATTTTTACTCAGTTGAGCCTTTTTTATTGCATCCTGCTTTTTTTCTCATTCAAGGAAGACAGTGTTAAATTTTCATTAAAACTTGTGTTAGGAGAAGACGGTGCTACTTCTTGGTAAAAATTGATTGAATAACAACTTTTTTATTGTAGATTCTGGTTTAAGAATCTTTCTGCTTAAATTAGGCGTTGTTCGTTTGGTAATAGTGTTCTAGGCAGGTATGTGATTTTTAGCAATTCTAATATTGGTGTGTTTTTTTTAATTGTAATGGCTTTTACTTCCTGCATGGCTTGGTGACTACTCGTTTCCAAGGGCAATTTCGACTCATCAGTTGCCAGGTCCTGCTGCTCTACTGTTGTTTTGGCGACGCGTAATAGTGTTGTTTCTGCGTACATTTTTGCGCGTTTGTGTGTTAGATTAAAAAAATGCAACGCCAGAAAGGGGAAAATTATGTAGCTGAATGGGTCTTGTTTTTTCCTATTCATGTACACGTGGTTAGAAAGCAACCGGCTGATGACTCTTCGCTTTGAGGATTTCTATGCCGTATTCTCTTGGTATTGCTTTTGAATATTGTTTCCGATGTTCTCCGGTTTCTTTCAAGTTCCGGGATTGAACATTTTTTACGATTCAATTTCTTTGGAAACTTTGAGTGACTTGTTCACCATAATGTTGTTACACTGTAAATGATGCCCTGCAATTGTTTTGGTTATTGTAGAGTTACTGACATAGTACTGATATGTAACTCTTCATGATATTGGAAGAGATTCAAAAGCATAGAAATATCGTTTTATGTTTACGTGAGGCCTTGCAAGGAGCTGCAGTAAAACTGGCTCTCTGATCAACTTCTCATGAAGACGGTGTTTATTGAGGGATAAGTAGGATTCCCGAGCTCCTCACAGGATATGCTCACTCGTACCTGTACTAATTAGCATCCCTAGAGGACGTTGCCTGAAATCAGAACCCTGAAGATGTAGCAGCGCTCGCTGTTAAAATCTGTTGGAATGGATTTTAGTTTGATTTTAATAGGGCTTATTTTTTTATATTTTTTCTCCCTATTGAAGTGATGGTCCACGTTTCATACCGACGAACTTTTGCACGAACGCGATAGTTTTTCTATGGTTTCACTTCATTGTTTTAGCGTGCAAGCTGAACATTATTTTACCAGAATACTGTTTTCCAGGGCTGTGGACATGGTAGTTCAGTCCTTCAACTCAGACGCCGATTCATTGTTTTCTAAAAGTTCAACACTTACTCTTTAGCAGTAATTTTTGCCCCATTCCACAGTCCTGTTACTTTCAGACTGTGTGCGTCTCGATCCCACCACTAAATAATAAAGCTATAATAGTTTTCTAGGGGCAGTAAATTTTCGAGTTTTCTTGTGAAATATGTGACTGATGTTTTGAAAGAACGCCAATCAACCTGCTTCTTAATCTAAAATCCAAACGCTTCTCAGCCCGCAAAATGGCTGTTCAGCCCGCAAATGGCTGTTCAGCCCGCAAATGGCTGTTCAGGCCGCAAATTGGCTGTTCTGTCCGCAAAATGGCTGTTCAGCCCGCAAATGGCTGTTCAGGCCGCAAAACGGCGCAGTTGAGGGCAACCACAGGATGCAGGTCTGATGATCTGCTTGGGGCTCACCGTCACGCCCCTGGCATCCCTGGACGAGGTCGTATGAAATTTTTTCTTTTCAATTCAAGTTTTTTGGTGTTTCGCACTTGTGTTGCAAAATAAAAAAAATTCTAACATTCCTCTTGCTTTTAAAAGAGACTTCCAACTTTTACGGTCAGTAACTGAGAGTATTTCTCATCCTGACACTGAATTTTATTGTAAAGTAATTGAATTGAATTTCACAGCTCATGATTATTTTTCATTTAAGTTCCTATCTGCTATTAATCGTTATAATTTAAACACAAAAAATAACGAATCTTCTTCTTGGTTTGTATCTGAAATTTTAGAAGTCTATTTTAAATTACCTGTAAACTCTCGAGAAGAGCATGGAAAGAAGGATTACTTCAAGGATTAATGCCATCGTATCAGAGAAACACTAAAAGTTACACATGAGTTTGTTTAATTTCAGACTGGAAATATTTTAATTTAGGTAGTTGAAGTTGTAGGCATTCAGTGTCGAAGTACTTGTTTTCTTTCTCATAATCCATCACTTTAGACGCATGTGTAAATTTAAAAAAATGTTTCATTACCAGCACAAGCATCGAATTTTGTTGAGTAGCATTTCTCTGGTGAATAAACTCCGCTATAGTAATTTTTAAAAGAAGAAATTATGAAAGGGTTCTCGGTAGTTTTTGGTCCATTATCACCATGAAGTTGAGAGAAGAAAACTTTTTAAATGACTGTTATCCGCAAATATTCCCCATCCAAAACATTTGAATGGGATTAACGTTCGAATGTCATTTTAGCATGAAAGGCGCGCTTATTGCACGTGTATTTCCTTCAATTCAAACACTCATTTATACGCTAAAACTAGGTCATTATTAGTTAATGAAGCTAATAACTTCCAGCATAAAAACCCCACAATTATGAAGCAGATCTCTCAGTCCACAGCCTCTACCTGAATTCTGTGTTGTGTACATTATTCTGGATACACGTTACAAATCGAAAGATTTGAATGATTTCACCAGCATCTCGTTTTGTAGAAGATTCGCAAGTCCTGGTCAGTATTCCAGCGGTTGCTGGAGTGTCCTGGAGCTCTAGTAGCATCTCAACGCTATGGTGAAGCTACAGGCCTCGGCACTGGGACCTGCCCTCCTGGTACGTTTCTTTCTTTGAACTGTGCTTTGTGAAGCACAAAGACTTTTCTTCGTCAATGATCTTTATTTTAGTCGCCAGTATGCGAAATATTCTACTGCAGCTATTTGGATGGACACTTGATGCACTGCGCAGTCCTATTGATGAAGTTATCTTGGTCTGAGTGTGGAGTTCGACTCAATGCGTTTTGATGTCATCTTTGTAATGAAACTTATAGAAGAATTACGTGTAGAAGGCAAGGAAGATTCTCAGACTTGTGTAAAACGTAACAGTTTCGTGAGATATTCGAGGCTAAGCTTTCAGTTCTTCTCGTGTAACTGGATGAAAATGCATTTGTTTTGTAAAAACAAATTCGCGATTCACCTTGTGTCAAAGAAGGAATTAAAATATTTACCAGTGAATGAAATACTTTTAGGGATACGGTGGCAACTGTTGATGGGGAATTGAAGTATCAGTTTTTTGTTCTTTACGAAGAGTTTACGATGACCTCTGAAATTTACGGCTAGAGACAGTGAAATGCTGCGGCCCTCCTGTTACATGGTTAGACTTTCCCATTTTAATGTGGAGTGAAAATTAAACTTAATGTCGGGCAGATGCTTTCTTAGAAGAATATCACTTATGGACCTGCAAGATTTGAATTTCTTTCTTCGTATTTGGCACGAAATTTATTTTTATGAAGCCATTGAATTATGTGGCACGCGGAGTTCTGTCACGAGTGAAAAAATTTGTCCATCGATTTATTATTTTATCTTTGCAACTATGATCAAAAAAGAAGTCTTGGGATTATCTGTGAAAATAATACTTCGTTAAACATATAATTGATTGACCACGAGACTACTAGTAATGAACGTGCCACTCAATTTGCTAGACATGCTTAATATCTCTACGTTCACTTCGATGCTGCGATCGTTGTACTCAGTTTACCTGACAATATCAGTTTAAGTTCATTCTCATTGACTGCATTTCTATTATCTACCACTAAAAAATAGGCTATTTGGTAGACTCAATTTAACTTAAGCAGGTTTTGGACCAACTTTCCGCCCGGTGTACAAGTAAGACATTACACGTGTCTCTGGCGGGTGCGGTAGTTAAAGTAGAACTATAATAATAATAATTCTATGGCGGGTGCGTCGTCGAGCGCTCGAGTTACGAAGCACAGGCATACAGTGTATGTCCTGCTTCAAAGGAGCTCAAAATTTGTTCCTTTATTTAGTTCTATACAGCTGCTGGGGCGTGGGCAAGGAACACGTGGGCATGAAAAACTGGACGGTGTCCATTGACGTAAATACTTGTACGCAGGACTTGCAGCGGCAGGGGCTGCACTGCGATGCAGAGGTGCGGCTGTGCAGCGTCAAGGCTGTGATGCACTACGCTGTGCTGGTTGCACGCTGCACAGCTCTACCATGCAATACACACCTACACTGCACGAAGAAGGCACCTAAGGTCGTCATGCTCGCTTCGGAGGAAGAAGGCGAGTCTAGTATGCGTATCTATCATAGGTTGACATCTTTCATAGGTTGACATCTAACACAGGTTGAGATCTATCATAGGTTAAGATCTATCATAGATTGAGATTACCACAGGTTGAAATCTACCATTGGTTGACATCTACCACAGGTTGAGATTTATCTTCGGTTAAGATCTATCGTAGACTGAGATTACCACAGGTTGATATCCACCATTGGTTGACACCTACCACAGGTTGAGATTTATCTTAGGTTACGATCTATCATAGACTGAGATTACCAGAGGTTGAAATCCACCATTGGTTGACACCTACCACAGGTTGAGATTTATCTTAGGTTACGATCTATCATAGACTGAGATTACCAGAGGTTGAAATCTACCATTGGTTGACATCTACCACAGGTTGAGATTTATCTTAGGTTAAGATCTATCATAGATTGACATTACCACAGGTTGAAATCCACCATTAGTTGACATCTTCCGTAGTGTGAAGGAGTTGAAGTGCATGAAGAGGAGAGCACGGAAGTCAAAGAAATGTTCGCTCATTTTCCTATAGATGGGCCGAGTAAATAAATTCGTTATCCAGCCATGGATGGTCGATGAAGTCGTACGCAACTGTCTCAAGATATTGATCAGTAATACATTATTGAATAATTATTCGATTATTAAAAGTAACTGAGTTATTGAACGCTGTTTGTTATTGAGTTTCGGCGTACATTTCCGACTGGAATTTAGACTGAAATAAGGCTTCGCTTACTTTACGTGAGTTTGCTATTGTCTTTAATATTTGAACTAGCAGAATACCTCCAGAAATTCAAACAGTTTCATCATGTGACTAATAAGTAGGTGTATGTATTATGGTATCATTGACTGTGTTCCGATCTTGACTCTTGAAAAGAGGGCTAACCAATGCGATATTGTGGGTAAATAGAATGGTGAACTTGCGTTGCTGCAAATTTAAATATTTTAGTGCTACATGAAGCACTAAAATTTCCAATTTGTCACAATTTACTGTTTTACCGATAACGATTTAGTATCCCTAGCTTGCGAAAAAAATTTTTACTTCTTTTCCTGTTTAGCATAATGTTGATTGTGAAATTCCGACAGGTGCTTTCACTTCCCTACTTTCTGACTCATCGCGTCAACATCAAGTGTTGGAAAAGTTCATCGAGTTTCTATACGGTGTTGAAATTACGCTCCCGAGCGATCTTCTGCCGCCCTTAAGACTCATTCTGAGTCGTGTGGGTTGTACACTAGACGTGAGTGAACCACATGTCAACGTTGGAGATTTTAGCACTGATGGAAATGGTATCAAAGCTACTGAAGACATCATACGTGAAGACAAGCTTACTTTGAGCGACGGTGTCTTCAATATAGATGAAAAAGTGTTTCCTCCGATTGAAGAATTGGAACGTGTACCCACTTTAGATAGTAGTGATGGGAAGAGTAAAAATAGTTATTTTCCTGTTGATGAAGTTGGGCACGATGGAGTGACATGTGCACCTTTTGATCACCGGGAAGTAAAAGAATATAGAAAATCTATAAGAGGCGTTTCAACCGCCAACAATTCAAGCTTATTTTCCGAGGGTTCTGGTAACGGTATATCTTTGAATTGTACTGAATTTGAGTCGTGTAATGATTCCAATCTCTCAATTACTGATGCACTTCATGCTTCCGGAGATTCTGTGAGCCCATCGATGAGTAGTACGTCTTTAACTACCCAGGAGTTAGGTCAAGAGTGGCAGCAACAAGTCACTGACGACGATATTTGCAAAGCAGTGGTTGCTTCAACTGAGGCAGACGAACAAATTTATGGACAATACACTGAAAAAAAAAGATTTTCTGACGAAAAAAATTTCTTCTCCTTTCCTTACGTTCCTGATTTATCAATCTTAACTATCGGGGCTTCGGAAGAAAATTCTACTCAGTCTCAATATGTAACCTCGGTTGAGAATTATTCGAATCCTGTGCAAAATTCAAATGAAGTCGAACCGAAAAATACTCTTGCTTTTTTGGAGTTTGTTCCTTCTGTAGCAGTATGCAACATCAATTCAGAGGGTGGTTTTGCAACTTCTTATCCAAGTTTATCGAATGGTTTGAAGGATGTACTTCACAATCACAAAACAACCAGATGCAAGGAGAGCCCTTCTCAGCCTTACTTTATTTCGAATACAAAACTAAATATGACTGGAGATGTGATTTCAGAAAATTCAACATTCTCAATCATATGTGAAGCAACCCATCCTTTAAGTTCCTTTGAAGTTGTCAAATCATGTTTGTCTTCTGAAACTACAAAGTCCACTGAAGATAGGATAAGCTCCGATCTCAAACACTCCAATCAAAATGACTTTGTTCCTGAAGAACTTCACTGCTTGTCTGTCCCGGCTAGTGACACTCCTGTAACCGGTGAAGCGGTCATGCAAACCTCATCCTCAAGTTCTTCCACTAAGAGAGCTGTAGCAGTGTCAACTTTAGTGGACTCTCCGTTTGACAGTGGTAGTCTGACCTGTAGGTTGCAGCCGAACGCCTTCGTTCCTATCTCCGGCATCCTGCCTTCTTCACAAGGCGGTCTCCAGTGTGGCCACTGCCAAGCCTCTTTCCGCAAGTGTTCAGACCTGGTCAAGCATGTCGTGTCATGTCTGCACTTTACTGAAACTTGTCCGATCTGTTTGGCTAAGGTAATGTTTCTAGAATTAGTTGTCACTCGATAGCTAAAGTGAATGAAATTTTAGATCTTATGTTGCATGTTTATTTGGGGAGTAACTGTTGTTCACTGAAATTTCTTTTTTTTTCGAAGTTGAGATACTAGCTAAATAACATTGTTATATGAACTACACTTATGGATAGTTTCTTATATGTAAAACTTTTGATATATGGGGCGTGTTTTTAAAGTTATACTGTTTTAATGAAATAGAAACAATGAGAATATTTTTAACATCTATGTTTTTGAAGAACACCTGGGCCTCAATCTACTTTTCGACCAATTCAGGCACTGATCGTAATCTATGACCGACTTGTAAATTCTATCCTCATGGATAATAGATTTAAAACTCTAAACGTCATGCTAATCGAATATATGTGCTGAAATGTGGTCTCTTCCAGGCACCTGATGTTGAGAGTCAGCGAAGTCATTTCATTCTACATGATTCTCCTCTTCCATTCTTCTGTTACGGGTGTGATCTCCGCTTCCGCACTCGCGCCCATCTCGCCATGCACGTCCCCAAGCACTCCAGTGCTAGACCGTGAGTCCTGTGCTAGACCGTGAGTCCAGTGCTAGACCGTGAGTCCTGTGCTAGACCGTGAGTCCAGCGCTATACCGTGAGTCCAGCGCTAGACCGTGAGTCCAGCGCTAGACCGTGAGTCCAGCGCTGCAGAGCTCAACCACAAGCCCTACAAATCTGAGCGTTCCACTGAATTCAATGAGTTGATGTACAAAAAGTTCGAGCATCCCAGTGAAAATGGTTTTGCATTAATCATCATTTTGTAAAGTAAATAGTATCCAAATAATGCAGGGACTTTCTTCTAGCATTTTGTTGAGTCTACCATGTCTAGTGAGAGAACGAAATTTAGTAACTTAAAAATCCTTCCACACATTATTAGGCCTGTTTAATTACTAAATTTAATCCATAAGTGGATGTATAAGCTACGATAATAGGAAAGTATCCAAACGAGCGTGTGTGAGTTGTAAATGTTATAATCATAAGAGAACCTACTTGAATTGCTTATCTTGAGGTGTATAAATGACACGACGCCCATCTACATTTTCTGAGTTTATTGCCTTCTCTATTTTGATTGGCCGTATATTCTATTAACTCATGCTGCCCAGAATCCTTATTCTTTTAAACTAACGTAATTCTCATACTATGCACAAGTTTTACTGGTCTGAAGGATGACCTGAAAATCTCGGACCAGTCGACAATAATAATTGACAATAATCTGGCACAGCCAAATACAAAGAGCTAAGGTTTAGGATCAATTGTCCGTTAACTAATACCTAGTTTTAAGCCCATTTATTATTAGTGATGTAGCCTAGAATTTATCGTCGTCGTTTTCCATTACGCATTTTGTTTATACTGGTATTCAAGGGATGCTATCACAATTCAAATACCTTGGAAAATATTCAACATTTGGGTTGAACACTAAAATCGTTATTATTAAGTTCGGCAAACATATTTTCGATGTAGCGGTGATGTATTTACCAAGATATGGCATATCTTTATGCACATTACATTGACCCTAACCTAGAGTATTCTTGCCACAAAGATATGTCATATCCTTATTCAGCGATCTCATGAGTTGCATAACTCAATGAATAGACCGCTTTTTTTTTGCAGGTTCTCATGCCCGGAATGCAGCCGTGCCTTCAAGTGGCGACACGCCCTCCAGGCACACCTACTCACCCACCGCCCCATGGGTCACCTGCTGTGCGACGTGTGTGGCTTCTCCTCAAACTACATCACGACCTTCAAGGCCCACCTGCAGCAGCATAGCGGTGAGGCCTTCGCCTGCACACAACCAGGCTGCTCCTTCAAAGCCTTCAGGAAAGACAACCTGAAGTCTCACCTCAGCACCCACTCCAACGTGAGTGTGACCCGCTCCAACGTGAGTGTGACCCACTCCAACGTGAGTGTGACCCGCTCCAACGTGAGTGTGACCCACTCCAACGCGAGTGTGACCCACTCCAACGCGAGTGTGACCCACTCCAACGTGAGTGTGACCCACTCCAACGTGAGTGTGACCCACTCCAACGTGAGTGTGACCCACTCCAACGCGAGTGTGACCCACTCCAACGTGAGTGTGACCCACTCCAACGTGTTCAACGGCATACATATGACGACTTGGATATTTATGGGCAGATGTGTCCACATTGTCTTTGTTTTACATGCCAGTGACATAAGTGAACAGTCAATATCTTACCTTCTAGTGAGGTGTCTGAATAGTCAATATCTTACATCCCATTGAGGCATGTTAACAGTTAATATTTTACGTCCCATTGATGCAGGTTAACAGTCAATATCTTACGTCCCAGTGAGGCAGATTATCAGTCAATATCTTACGTACCAGTGAAGCAGATTAACAGTCAAACATGAGGAGAAATACGATGGGGAAGAAATGAACACAGCGTTACGCTTGGTTTCGGCAGTTCTCCAAGCAAAGATTATTCGAGTTAGTGTTCGAATTGATAGTATCGGGGTTTGTTGTTTGTTTGTGTACGCCCTCTTACTTGCATGTGTTGTGGCCTAGATGAAAGCATTATAGTTTAATGCCACAGCTGAAAATATTATCTGTTACTAATAGAGTAATTACTTATATGCTCTTTATAACACCAAAAACATGTGTGTCTATATCACTTATCGATCATTTTTCCCTCTCCTAATTTTGGGTGTTAAAATACATTCAGAAAATCACCAAGGGCAGCAGTAGTACGTGAATAATATGATAGACGAGTATTATTAAAGTGATTACTGACAAGCTTACGATTAAGACAAGAATGATTTCTTACTATGTCATACAGACGTGGACGATGATGGGAGTTCATGACCTGCACAACATGGCATGGACCTCCAAACAAGCGTTGCTCGCATCCAACACATTTTTATCCTTTTTTCGTGTATTTTATCAGTAATTGCTGAGAACCGAAAGACTATCCGTGCCTCACCACATGAAATAAATTACCAAAAATTATCTCACGAGCAGTGGCTGGTTATCCTCAGTGTAATCATGGACACGGATTCTAAAAATATGTTTCGGCACGTCTCCAATCTCGACCTGATGCAGTAAACAAAAACAAGCTTTATTCCCGATATATAATGCACAGTTCATGTATTGGGATCGGGTTTTCAATAGTTTCTTAAAGCTAATATTTTAAGAAAAGTGATGCTGCTCCCAATGACTGTTCCCGTCTTTTGTTTGCGACTTTAGGTAAAGTCTCGTAGAGACGCTATATGATCTGGATGATGAAGAAAAGTCTGTCTGATCGCTTGCATTGCAAGCAGGAGAAATTCGAATGCTACGTGGAAACTCAACCCAGGGACTTGCGTAACATGCACAAGCCCCTAACCACTCAACAACATTTAAGGAGTTTGTGAGCATTCTTGCATCACTCCGTAAAATTTTATTAATAAGAAAATCAGTATCACAGTCAAGTGCATCCTTGACCCTGCCGTTGCCGTGTGGTCACTGCAACTGGCTTAAGAAGACGCTTCTTGCTTGTGTCCTACGAGGGAATAAAAATTATAAACGTACAAAATGCTCAATTTATTTACAGTTAATTAATCAGAAGTAAATTTTTATTTTTGTATTACGAAGAATTTTAAGAAATGCGCTGAGCCTCATAGTCTGTAGGAGAAATACTGAACCTAATCACTAAGTTTGTCTTTTGTACAATGAGCAACCTTCGTCAAGTTGATGCAAGTGTAAAAGTCTGCATTAAAGCTGTTAAATACATGCGCACCGCTGTGCCTTTTTAGGTATCTTTTCTTACTTTAATGACACTAACAAGACTCAGTTCAAATCTTACTATGCTGAAATAATAAAAACAAGTTACTATGACGACGATGCGAAAAATTTTTTCAACGTCGATTAAGAAATAAAATGCAATTAAAATGGATAAGGCATGACAGGAATATGATGATGAAAGCCGAAATTGATACCTGTGCTCCAAATTAGGCAGGGTATCTCAAAAATACTAAATACTTTAGTAACATACACATTAATGGAAAAAGTGGAATTTTTATTCGAATGAAAGTTAACGAATAATATCTTTACAGCGATTCTGCCTATTAAAATGCAAAATTCGGAACGCTTGACAATTTTTTCTACCTGTAACTCCACTGGGCTTAGTTTTTCAATCACCTCTGCTTCATGGAACTAACTTTTTTCTCTTCGATTCTTTCACTCGTGTTATTTCTACAGATAAGACGAAGAACGGAGATGAATTCTTACAACTCTTTCATTTTTTGATAGAACTTGTCATGTCTTCTAGTTGTTGCAAGGTGATGTATGAGTGATACATATGTTATTGATACATCAAATTTCCAGGTCCGTCCCCACCAATGCGAAGTTTGCGGCACGTCTTTCTCACTCTTCCGGAACCTGCGTCGTCACATGCGTGTCCATTCCGGCCTACGTCTTCAGTGCTCGTCCTGCCCCTTCACTACCACGCGCGCCGATAAACTGCGATGTCACGTCTCTGCTAAGCATCACGTCGCTCTCGATCCGGCCAAATCTGGACCTCAAAGTGACCCTGCAGAACAAGCTCCAACTCAAGCATCGGTCACTCAGTACACCAGCGTGGAGGAGATGCAGAGTGAAAACGGTGTTTTAGAAGCAGAACTTGAAGTGGGACAGAGCAGTACTTCGGTAAATGATCATCTTGTGTTGTCAGTTCGTAGAAAGGAAACTAAATCTCATAAATCTAGGAAAGGCGATGGAATTGCGTATGGTCAAAAACATAATCGAAGGAAATCGAGCTTTAGGTCAACAAGGGTTGATATAAATCGCATGCAGGCTTACTCGAGTGATGCTTGTCTTGTAGGTTTATCTGCAAATGAACAGGCTTCCAGGGCAGCCCAGTCGCCAAGCCATGTGCAAAACGATGTTCTACCAGCGAAAACAGCAACACAAAAGCGTGTTTGTAACAAGTTTTTCAAAAAGAGAGAGAATGATTCGGGGACAAAACGAAAACTACGCCCTATTTATCCGAAGCCTTCTCCTGTCCCAACAAACACGATTTCTTTTCTTGAAAGTAAACTTGAGGCTGTCTCCAATGACATCCTGGTTGCCGTTACGCAAAGTGATGCACGATGACAAGATTTAACATTCCTGGAGGATATGCAGGGCCACAGGATTTAGTTTTCTGTATACCCTCAACTCGCGGAAACTTAGCACATTCTCTTCTGCTGTAGTATGCAGAACATGACTTCCGGTAGTCCAGTTCTCCCTGTTTCGTACTTCCGAGTCTCGTATGACCGAAAAAATACGTAAAATGTTTTGTTAATAGACATCTGATATCTGAACCACTGCGTAGATAGAGAGTAGAAAATAGTGTTAACACCGTAATTTTTGCGTGTTATAAAAAGTGTCATATAATTTGTAGATATATGCTCAGGACATGGAGGCTATTTCTTCTGCGTCTGTTTTCCGATAAAAAGATGTACTAATTAAACTAAGTCCATTGTTACGATTACTGAGTGTAATTTAACGTATAGTGCTTCGTTCATAAGGAATGGAAGTGCCGCAAAGGACGATGATGTCCTACGTATTTTGGGAACTAGTTTTTTTGGGGAGATCCTGGGAGTCTCCTAAGATGGAGAATACACTGATCATGTTCGCACTCACCAGTACACTCCGGAAACTCAGTGTTCCTCAAGTGGGATTCTAGCTACTTATCGCAAGTCGTTAACACATTAGTTGAAGTTTGTTAAAAAGTAGTTTAATCTGTTTTAAATTTTTGACTGTATTTCTTTCCTATGACAGTTAGCATTGTTGCTCACCCTTCTTAGTATTATTATTCTTCTTTTTCTATTCTTCTCTTCTTATGCTACTTTCTTTTACTTTTATTAAATTTTTTGTGAAATATTCACTGCTACTGCAAAAAAAACTTTTGAATAGGTATTATTTGTAACAAATGTGGTATAATTCGTCGCAGTTAAGAAGTTATATTGATTCCTTTGTTTTCCATGTGATTTTTCTCTTTACTTCCCACTGTTTAGCTACAGTGTGCATGATCCTATTCTACGCCCGCTAACCTGAAGCTTTCGATCACTGCTAAGGCAATACCGAAATGAGTCTTAATACCGAGCAGCCCTGATTTTCATTGCAATCAGCTTTTTTGAGTTTATTAAGCGGTTGAATTTAAACTGTCCCCGAATTGGCCATTTCAGTCACCTGCACACACACAACCACGAAGGACGACACTTGGTTATCATCGGTTACAATGGACTTCCTTAAAGTAATGTAATTTAAACGGTCGTCTACCATGACATGCTTTTTTGAGCTATGTTTTCTCTGCAAGACATGACCGGGACGTGTGTGAGCGTAGCAGAGAATTGTATTTATCTCGAGCTTTATGTTCGTTCCTAGAAAACATTCATCGGTCGAGGCCGGTTTTTTAGTTTAATGGTCATCTAAAATAAGCTTATCATTAATATAATATTTTTAGTCCACAATGAACTCATTTCCACAAGAAACTAATGTTCAGAAGAAACTTTGTTCTGAAAAAACTAGATGTAATTTTACTTTCTTCAGACTATAAAGTGCTCGTGATTGTCTTAGTTGTTCAAACAAAGTAGGTCTAGAGCAGTGTTTCCCAACCTGTGGGTTGCGATCCCGAACGAAGTTTCGACTCTATTTTCAATTATTTATGAATTCACCTAATACGTACATTTGTATGTTTGTGTTTTATGCAATAGCGTTCCATTATATACGAGTTTTCGAAGTACAAAGGAACACATATATATACTTGTTTGAAGGAATGGGAGCGTGGATCGATTATTTGTTTCAAAATGAGTCGTCAAAGGTTAGGAACTACTGATCTAAAGCAACGATTTTTTCTATGCTCTCACGTGCATAGTCTCATAAAGGTGGCTTTGTTATCCTACTAGCAGTTAATAAAGACTTTATATGCCGCTGCTAGTACAGAATGCGGCAACATAACTTCCTTTTTTCGAAGCAAATCGCATTTTAAAAGAAGAAATTATGTTGCTGCATTTTGTATTTTCTATTTTTGTTCAGAGAAAGGACTACTGTAAACATAAAAATACATTCTTTACCGATTGCAGGGAGGCTTCTTAAAACCTACCTTCAAAGCCTAAACGTTCGACGATTTTCGTTATTTTAAATCAAATTTCTCAGCATTGTTCATTTTGTTTCCTTAATCTAATCGATTCTTTGTGTTTAGTAATTTCAAGAGAAGAAACGATCTCGTATTTTCAACCGCTCTAAAAGTTTGTTTGTACCGTACGACATCGACGGCAGTTTGCAACCTGCACCTCCTTCACAACTCATATTTAATCTGCCTGTTCAAATAAAGTAATATTATTTCTATTCATTTTACCTTCACTTGGGAAGAGTATCCAATATTCTAATATGCTATACTAGTAGGAACGCAAGGGTATGGAGTATTCTCCTAGCTACGCTGCTTCCGCAGTATTTGGCACACGACAGTTTTGCCAAAGAGCCTGTCCAAGTATCATACATACGAGTACTGTGGTTCCTTAAAGAAAGTCTGGGCTGAAGTTAGAAAAGTCTGAACGTGTATTTTATTGTTCATCCCTTTAATTACGGCAATCAGCTAGTTATCTTCGTGATTGCAAAGGAATCGATTTAAACTTCGTATGTAAAGTACACACTTTACATTATTAGTTCAGATACGGATGTAACCGACTACTTTAAACACAACTGGAGCCACATTGTTATCTAATACAATGCAAAACACTTGTCCTTGAATTTTAACGGGGAAGTAAAGCCGTATAAGCCGTATTGTAGATTAAGAATGACAGAAAAATTCACACCTATCGTAAAAATTAAATACACAGCCAGCTAGGATTTTCTGACGAGTGACAAACAACAGTTCGTTTTTAATGTATTTATCTCTTTTCGCCAAACATCCGACGGAATTGGGAAAATGTATGCATGTATTCCACCAAACATTCATTTTTAAATACAAAAAACATCTTGCATCATATTTTACGCACTTGAATTTAAAAAAAAATACATTGCAGGTAAATGGGAGTAAATTTCCCCACGTCCCTCCGTCTGACTTCCTTTCTGGTGTGGCATCACTGAAGCCTTGGGAACAGAAACTAAAGTATAATTGTTTAACTTTTGTACCTGGTGATAGTGCGGTCACTCTGTTGGAAATCTAAAGATAGATAGAGCGGTGTAGAGAAGTATAATCCCAGGCATTCAGTATATCTGGTCAAGTAGAAAGTAATTATGTGAGAATTTAAGTGTCATGTATAATTTTTTGACAGTGTTACGATTTGAAAAAGACAGCAATGGTGAAGTATCCCCTTGCCTAACTACCTTATACAGAAAAGGTCCTACAACTTTAAAGCCCAGGAGGAAAGTGACTCATGTTAAAATTCGGCGTCGCCTTTTTGAGACGAGTTGTTGACAAGGCACTTTTTGCAGCCAGCGGCGCGTGGACAGGCTTTCCGGTGTGTATGAGGTTCCATTACCAATCATTCAGGCGCACAAAGAGCAGAAATTGGTCTTTAGGTCCAATCTGCCTCTGAAGCGTTCATGCAGGATGGAAGCCATTTTCTGACTGTGCAAGAAAAGTGCACTAGTAATTTCTCGAATGAAAATAATGTTTTAGCGCTGAAACTGTGTGTAAAGTCTCAATTAAAGTTTACGATTTTAAATGGAGATTTTACGAAGGAATCCCCACCGTCTTCTTAAGGTAAGGATGACTTATATCAGTGCAGGGATTTTGATGTAACTAACTTTTGTTTTGGAGTGGTTTAAACGAGATGCAGGATGTAACAACTATTGACAGGACAACTTGTTCAAACTTCTGTAAAATCATAAACTATTGTACCATAGAAAACAATGTTCTAAAAGCACTAAAAAATGAAAATTAACTTCATATACTCGGCAACAAAAATATCTAGTAAAATGATTTATTTTCACTTGAGTGATAAGTGAAAGATTTCCTCATTGTTGTGCAGTACATGCTAGTACTAATGTAGTAATAGTCATTTTATTGCTCTTGCCAACATTATTGTCCCTGCCGACATTGATTAACTAAAGTAACTCCTAAGCATATAGAATAGAATAGAATAGAATGAGGCTATAGGAACGAACCATCTGGCCCATTCTTGGGTCGGATAATTACTTCGATAATTATTCGGTTGTTTACCAAAGTCCCATGCCGTATTTCTAGCCGCGTCAACCATGTCGGCAGCGGGATTCGAACCCGGGTCTTCCCGCTCGCAAGCAGATTCGCTCACCAGTCGACCATAGTGTAATGCCAT
>VCRD01000041.1:24459-80263 GCA_006783055.1 Trinorchestia longiramus | reverse complement strand
CACCAACACCACCAACGCTACCAACGCCACCAACGCCACCAACACCACCAACACCACCAACACCACCAACACCACCAACACCACCAACACCACCAACAACAACACCAGCAGTCTCGATAGGCCCGTACAAACAGACTTTGTTGGTCACGGCAAAGTTGCATTTTAGAGAGAGACGTTTACTCCATAGAGTTTCTCCTCGCCGGCTCTTCTTTGCCGATGGCATTGACCACAAAACCATTTCAATGTTACCGGGAATCTGAAAATGGACAAACAGATTGGTTTTCCTCCTGGCATTGTTTTTCCTAGATTCAACTTCCTGGAGTAATTCTTTACTGATGGTGGATAATAACTTTGAAGATACTCGTATGAGTCGTAAATATGAGTGTATGTACAGTGGCGCCTTAATTTCAGTCCTTGCAGTAAGTAATTCTGCCTTCAATTACCTGTGTACGGTGCAACTGTAACAGTGCAATGACTGAACTGTTTCCCAAAGCACATTCAACATTCACATTCTCAACTAAACGTTACATATTTTTATGACTGTTTTCGTTTGAGGACGTTCTATGTCATTTTAGAAATTACGTCCGTGCTAAAGCACAAGTTAAAGTAAGAAGTGAGCTTCCGCCTCTACGTTGTCGCACTTATTTTCTGGCTCTTTGCAATCAACAACCCTAAGCGTCGATAGCCAACACGCATAAACAGCTGTGCCTTATCACTAAAGTGGAGAGATCTGATTGGTCTGTATAGAGGGGCTAGGAAGGGGTTGGTATGAGCAAGGACGGCGAGATTGGTTGTTTGCACACGTAAACGCCCCTGCGTAGTTAAAGGGATCTAAATTTAGATAGAGGGATCCCAGTACTGGTGTTAAAACCATCTGCATATCCAATCGTCACAACCGATGATCTGAACTTTATTTTTCCATAGGAAGTACGGTTACTCTGTCACAGGATATGCAACCTTGTGAACTTGAACTTAGAGTGAACTTGTAGCCTTGATGAAGGCGCCGTGAAGTTTTCTCTAAACAACAAAAATGATTTACGAAAAACTGGATACTACTAATGAGACTTTTCTTTAAAACTTTTGTTAATTTTGACAAATGTAGTACACTCAGAGTTGATGTTAATAAAGCGTTCTAATATATTGTGTACTGAACTCATTCTTTCCAATATGTAAAGAGGTACGCTCAAAGAGTGTTAATTGACTAGAATAGAATAGAATTAGGCTATAGGAACGAACCTTCTGTCCCATTCTTGGGTTGGATAATTACTTCGATAATTATTCGGTTGTTTACCCAAGTCCCATGCCGTATTTCTAGCCGCGTCAACCATGTCGGCAGCGGGATTCGAACCCGGGTCTTTCCGCTCGCAAGCAGATTCGCTCACCAGTCGACCAAGCTGGTGCTGGTAATTGGACGTTGTTTCGGCAGATATGCTCGATAAAGCACACTAAGATGAACTTTCAGTTTCAAATCCGTGGTTTGCATGAATTCACAACGAAATCCACGATGATTTTCACATTGTCATTGAATGAAGTGCAGAATTGCAAGAAACACACCGATTATGCTACTTCTAGGTATCAAAACATTCAATTGGCATTATACGAAAACTTATAGCTAGAAAACACAAGCATCAAAGCTATTGCTTAGAGAAACATAAGTAGCTGGGAGCCTGACTATGACGTCTCCTCCAAGAGGTGTCTTCTATTTAAAAAATTTTCATATTAAACTTCCAACTTTTTGGGACAGTGGATATTCGCAAGACGGGTTCCAGAGAAATTTAACTTTTCATTACTGTGACGCATTTTCTTTTTTCTTTGTTGGTTGGTAAGGAATCGCGCGACACTTTAAAACGCACCATTTTCGGGTGATCACCAGAAAACTTTTTTAGATTGATGTAAAGAAGAGTCACCGTATAAGACTTGTGAATTGCAAAGTTCCTAGGAATAACAAGCGAACAGTAGGAGAAGACGCGACTGTCGATGAATGTCAAAACTGCTCGAAAAGCATCAGTTTACAAATACGATTTTGTCATCATAATTTGAGACGTCTCTGATCCCGTGAATTCTGAAGGGTTTCAGCGCGCATACCCTCAGCCTTGAGGAATGAACGAATATTCCTGCAGTCTAGCTCAGGTGTGACCGGTGTCTTGACACGTCGCTACTTAGTGAGTCTGAAGCTAATGTCGCTCACGCCAGACTCTGGACAGCACCCCATATATAATCATAAAGAAACAATTATGAACTGGCATTACTAGATTTCACACTGAGAAAGTCTCATTCAATATTGTTAGCAAAATTAGCAATAATGCTTTGTTTGACTACACATATAGGCTTTCGAAACCCATGCGAAACTTCGAGGCGGAAAACCCTTTCCATAGAGAATTCACTTGTGTATATTCCTGTGTATTTTAGTTCTGCCACTGGCAATTTCCACACCAGAGTAGCTGAGCGCTGGATGGAGTGAGTATCCGTGTCGGCAATGGACTGCGGGGCCTCTGAGATCAGGTTTTACACAGAGCTGTGCGGTGCTCCTGTCTCCGTAGGCAACTCCGTCGCTTTGTGTATAACTTGCTATACCGCTACGTCATGCGGGGAATAGTCGCAAGCCTAAGTTGTTGCTTAGGGTATTCAACATCCGTGCGTTATCAAAATGAATTTTAGTTTTTTCAATGATTTTTGCTGTTTCTTATATTAACTCCTCAAAAATGAATGATGGGTTCAATGTCTTAGGGTAACTTATTAAACAAATGAAACATCTCATTTTGCCTAATTCATTCTCACGTATCATTTTAATTCGCCCTAGAAGAAAAAAGTTGATTACGTTATAAACGTATAAACATTAAAGAGCATAAACATTTGCTGTCGAAGCGAAAATCGTAATAAAATCTTAATTTATTTTTTTCCGTAAATGAAGGCTGAGCAAAACACTCTTTTCAGGTTGTGTGATAAGCTGCTTATCAACGCTATCTTCGAAGCTGAGGACACTGATATCATTATTCTTTAGGTCCCCTAATTTTCTCCTTGATTTTGATATATTATATACTTACCTACTTTTTAAATATTACTTCAAATAAATGGTATTTTAAATACTACTTTCTTTAAATATTCAGTATTACTTACTTATTAAGTTTCAATACATTTTTAATACTTTCACAGCACATCAAAACGCTCTCAGCAGCCCCACAATTCAACACTACCGCTGTCTTTACATACACAACTCCAAGTCAGAAGCTTCAGTATACGCAACCTTGAAGATAACATGAAGATAACTCAGCCAGAACGAGATATTTCTCTGTAGTTTTGGTAGCTTAGACGTTGTCATCTGCAAATGTCTACTGTGAAATCCGAGCAAAGTCCCGGAGTTAAAAGATGTGTAGTAATTGGAAACAAAAGGGGTCATAAACTTTTTAAATAATCTGATGATTGATCTTTAAGTAACTTACCGTAGCTCGGAGGATGTGGGCTATCTTCAGTCTTAGGTATGTGACTAATGAAGAGCATTCATGATTCAGTTATGAACCTTTTCTAGACAACCATTGATGTGTCAGCAGTATCAAAGTACGACAATAGCCAGAAGATCAATAATAAATAATCGTCCTCTAACCGCCCATCTTCTTGCAGAGTTCATCTTCTTGCAGATTTCAATCAATAGAAGGTTTCTCTTTTTGACTACTTTCTCTCATCGATTCTTAAGTTTTAATTGTGAGCGATGAGACAATTTTCTGCGGGTGATAATTTTAAGCGAGATCAGTTATCAATCAACCGAGCAACACTCAGTACAACATTTTGAAAGTTAACTTTTATCCGTAATATTTTGTCTATAATAGTTGATTAGGCATTAGAATAATTTGCTGGCCTTTGCGAAGTTTATCAGTGGCAGTTCCAACAAACAAGTGGAACTCGTATCCGATAAAAATCACTATCAGAATTTATCACCAAAACCTAAAATGAGAAGTGTTGCAGCTTCAATTAATGATCGTATTTTTCTTAATGTAATTTTGTGCCTAGGACTTGAGTTATATCGGATTTTTTGGACCCCATGCACTATCATTCGCAACGCGTTCACTACGAGACTTTTCAAAGTGACATTAGTTACTGAAACGGCGTGCTTTTCTGTACCTGGGCAAATTCCTGAAATAAATTAACTTCTATAACTTAATATAATAACGTACAGAGTTCCTGAACTATTACTAACATTGAGTAAACCTGGTTGTGACCTTGGAAATTCTACTTCCCATAACGTCTACTTTTGAATGAGTAAGACGCTTTATTTGGCTCCCAGTTATTAGACCATCCTGACAACTTTGATATTTATTCCCATTTCCTCTAAGACGCATGACTCTAAAACTTAAATGACTATTTCCTGATGCAGAGTATCACTGTTGAGATCGCTTTTGTTGTAGCTGTGGTAGTTGAACTAGGAATATATTAATAATAATAATACTACTACTACTAATAATAATAATAATAATCATCATCATTCTGCACATGGGTTTTGCAACTCGGCTTCAGTACACTTTCATAGTATGATCAACTTTAAACCTAATTTTTACATTTATTTCATGTTAATGAACAGGTAGTTTCTGTCGAAAGAGGTTTTTGTAAGTTAAAGCTGCATCCGCACTACTTGAAGTTATCTTAACCAGTATATTAATTCGTATTTATACTGATAGAGTGGCCTTCTTGATTACCTAACATTCAAGGCAGAAATATAACTGGCAAATTTTATTGGCGTGGAGTCGATCACAACATTAAAGAATTCCTGAATAATATTTAAAGAAAAGCAAGCCTCGTAGTCTGTTTGTAGTGGTAACTGAGGTACAGTAACGTCAAGAATGTTATGCTGTAATAGGTTTAGGGGGACAGTAGAGATCACTATGTGAAATATTTCAACGTTTATGAATGATTTGCCTTCCTAATTTCTATTTTGTATTCGTAGACTCAAATGCCACACGGTTTAAAAATATTGTTCAACTTCTTTTAGCTATCGTTCAGGAGTTAAAATAAAACTTCTTGAGCCTCTGAAGTGCGCCTCCTCAACTCCCATCAAACTTTGGCATTCTTGTCTACGTAATTCCAACTCTACATGTCTTCGCGCCCACTCGAAACTACGCAGTATATACTACTAAATATGAGATATATAATTAATTCTGTACGATCCTATGTACTCTATATACATATAAAGAAACGACGGTGTGACTGCGTTGTACTTAGTATTATAAATACAGAGCAAATGGCCCAAAATTCCAGCGGCTTGAGCTTTTTAGTTTAAAATGATAGCTTTTGCCACATTCAGCCTTTCAGAAGGTCATTCTTCAAGAACGCAAAAAGATTATGAGTGTTTTCCGGCAAAACGGTCTGAAAAACTGTTTTAAACCAGTCGTTCAGTAGATGCGTTTTGATTAATGTTTTATGATCAACAGCTGTTATCTTTGAGTTATGTAGACAAGCCACGCCATCTTCTTGTAGTGCTACGTGAGTTTGCCGGAGGCGATTTCAGTACACAAAATCTACATCGCCGAATTCGTATAAGATTCCTGAGTGTTATTGTTTCCACTCCTATTGGTCACCGTTTTGATACAGTATAATAGAATATAATAAAGCTATAGAAACGAGCGGTTTGGTCCATTCTTCGGTTGCTACCCCAAGTCCCATGCTGCCTGAAGTAAGAAGTTACCATATACAGGGTGTCCCAAAAAATGTATGTATTTTAAAAAGGTTATAGTTTGAATACTACCGGTGTTAGGAGGCTGGGACAGGTTTCATTTGAAATATAAAAACCTAAAGTTTTATTTTGCATTCAGAATACGTTGATACCCACCTTATGTACACCTTATGAATACCAGTAGTATTCAAACTACAGCCTTTTAAAAATCTATGCATTTTTTTGGGACATTCTGTATATTTACTTATGGTGTGCGCCACATACCGAAGAAAATAAGCTGAGCTTTGGGTGTTGCAGAACAAAAACTGTTAAAGAAGGAAAGTACTCAACTAATGACCTATTCCGTAATTCTACTATATAATAATGCACAGTTTGTTGCTTGCTTGCTTGGTCTGTTTTTCTGTCACGCTCTTAAGGATTTAGATAGGAGAAAATTCGGTAGGGTGTACATGCATTGTAAGCATTGTATTGTGGATACCAAAAGCACATCCTTCAATGTGGAAACTCCGCAAAGCTCGCGTCCACTGGTAAATCAACCGAAATAATTCAGTAAAAAACACGTGAATTTTCATGAGTGGGTCTACTAGTTAGGATATATTAAAGACTGATACCTGTGAAGAGAGCTGCTATTTACATTTCTTTACTGTATAAATTTAAATGCAATAATACCCTTCATTAAATTTACCTCTAAAAAGTTTTTAAATAACTCAATGGCTTGTCTTAATAAAAGACGCACACCCTGAGGAAAATAAAACCGAAAAAATCCTCAAGAGTTACTCTTTTTGCTGAGACAAACTACATCATAGTAATTCAAGATTTATAAAATAATTCTTCTAAAATTCTAAGTTTTGACCATCTCGGACAACTGTTACCATCATTTCTTCACCACTTGAGCGAAAGATAAAATTTAAAAGAATACTATGATGGTATTTTTCCGAGATTAATGCGTTACGCCGATTCGATCTAATGCGCTTTAGTAGCTGGCACTTATGGGCTGTTACCTCTCGTGAATTTGCTGTGCCCTGCAATTTCTAGTGCCTGAAATGTAGCTCACTTAACTATTAACATCCAAAGTAAAATATAAGTATCTACTTCTCTATTATTCCAACTTCAACTTTAGAACTATTTTACTAACGCTTCATCAGCAAGACTTGGAGCTTAATACTTAGCTAATCTTGAAGGAGTTCGACGGAAGACTACAAAGAAGCTTGGAATCGTATTGACGATGTAAGTTGTTAAGCAGAATTCAGATTGCTGTATAATATATTTGAGCTGCTAAATGAATCGCAATTTTCCAGTGAAGAACCTTTTTCATTCATGAAATATTGTACTCCATAGTGGAAAATTCCTCATGAATGAAACCTCAAAACTATTAGGATATGGTCGTACTCTGAAGGCCGCCATGGGTTTTCGTTACTCTAGATTCTGTGAGAATATTCGATAGTTTATGTTGCCATAGTTGTACGAAATACCGTACACTTTAGGTACCCTTTGTCTTCGTTATGTTAAATCATAGATCACGATCATGGTTAGGCTGAGAGGACTCTACACATTTGTTCTTTGGTCTCGTTCGAAATAGAGTTATGTCAAGAAGTTCTCAAAGCTTCATGCCTATATTTATGCGTGTAATGACTCTATTCGTTGCATGTCATATGCGTAGGCTATAAAGTATCATAATGTTGAGTACAAACTTGAATCCATCAACATGAGGCTCACAAATGCGAACGCTGTCAATCAACACGGGGTCAGGGAGGACATGACTGAATGTCACTTTCTCCAGCCTCAACTTCGAATGAAACAAAAAACTTTCCCATTTCAGGACTTGAAACTAAATACATGATAAAATCTTGGTACATGTACGTAGTTACTCAGTCAGGTTTTTAGACGGAAGGTGTATATTCACGCAGACTTGGTTTTATCGCACAATCGACAGAGCCTTTGGGGAGTGCGAGGATCTCAGCAGTGGTCGAAGGACGACCCACAAAAAGATGCAAACCAAGTCTTTGTTCCAAGCAAGAAGCCCGGCGCCGATCATGACTGGCAGGAGTAAAGAAACTCGCTCTTCTGTTGCTTCTATAAAACGTTACTTGTTTGTATGAGAAATTACGTTTATTGCTATGAAGTGTTTATTGATCTCTGGCATTTGAAGCGTTTTTTGCGACATTTAATGATAATAATTTTTTACATTTCATCAGACTTTTTACCATTTCAAAAATTCTTGCACGATATCATAGTAAGTGTTCTTAATACAAAGCGAGGTGAAGGTACTTATCGTGGGAAAAAATATTTAAGAAACGTATATTAGGGTGAGCTTGTAATTGTGTTTGTGTTTTAAAATTTGTTGACTCACTATATAATTTCGCGAGGAACTCTGTTTTGAACCAATTAGGGGCATCTCGAACCCGGTAACAGTTCACGTAAAAAACAGTGTGAGACTTTAGACTCAAGTTGCGTAATGAGGGCGAAAGCTTTTTCAGATTTTGTTCCTATTTTAGACAAGAGAACACTCGAAAATAGATTGAACGCTCATTGTATGATGTAAATAAGGCTCATATGTTTGTTCAAGTTTGCAAAGAAAATGATAAAAAATTAGCCCATTGAGCGTTTGTATTTAATTATGTTTAAAAAAATATCAGCTCCTATAAGCGAATTGCAAAAAATGTAAATTAATTTTTCGAACCCATGTTCATTTTCTTTATATTTATGCGGACACTATTTAATTTTGCTCTCAAAGTATTACACGCTTTTTCAACACAAATTCATAACATCTAGCTTGCACTGGTGAGTGTGTCATTATGTGTCCAAGCCCTTACTATTAAAGATTTACTCCGATGTGCCCAAGCTCTTGCAATTCAAGAATTACTCTAATGTGCAGTAACGTTGTTGTACCAGAGTCTTCCAACATGTTTATAGTCCTCAGTCAGAGCATCCTCATCTTGTGGCATGAATAAGAATCCAGATTGAACCGACGCCTCTGCGCATGAAAGTTCCATAGTCATTAATAATTTCTTTCGAGGACTTGCAGAACCTGTTATGTGAGGCGGTCACTACTCGCCTCTGGCAAAACTGCATCGGCGTGCATTGGCCATTGGATCGAGTGTGTTACTATAGCGAGAAGCCAGAAAAAATGAACGCTCTATGACTCTATAATGCAGATGCGATGTTGCTGCAGTATTCTACGCAGTGACTGCTCAAGTTTTTGTGGTGTGAATTAGTGGGTGTATAAAAATGGCAGTAGTTCATATTGGATGCTCAGGAGCAATTTGAACGTATATTTTGCAGTCAGTTGGACTATACAGATCGTTTATATAATATGCCTGAAACATCATTTACATTTGTTGTAGAAAATGAACGGTAAACGTTAACTAAAGTATGTTTCTGATGAACATAGTGAATTATTAGATTATGTTGGTAGATGCAGGATAATGGGGGCAGAGAATTATGTAGGTAACTACAGGATAATGGCACATGATTATGTAGATGCAGGATAATGGAGGCACAGGATGGTGGGCGAATTGAAAATACGACTTCCATAACATCATCGCGCCTCGCTTCACAAATGACGAACAAACGTCCAATGATCAGACCCTGCTAACACCACCAATATTTAAATGTCCATAAATCCAACACTGTTAACACCACTAATATTAAAATGCCCATAAATCAGATCCTGTTAACACCAATGTTCAACTGTCTATAAATCAGACACAACAATAATAGCGCATGGCGACCCTGCCATAGGTCTGTTATTCGTTCAGCTGGTTGTGATAAACACAATAACATCTTGGACAGGACACAATGACTTGCAGAGCTCTCTTGAGTTGTGTAGTTTCCCACTATAGAAGTGAAATTAGCACTAGCATGTTTCTTTCCAGGACTAATTTACAAACTAAACTCCCTCGTGTGCAGATATTTCAATTTGTCAAATATTTTTTAGCAGTAGAAGAAAACTGAATTAAATTGCTTATAATACTGTAGTTCTGCTTAATTTTTTTCATGAGAAATATGAATTATAGCGTTGTTTGAATATTAGTATTGTTTTAAATTAATATTCGTTTTAAACCTCATCTGGCACCAAAAGAACTTAGGAGGAAAATATAAGCGATGATATGAAGGGAAAATTATACATTTATTGAACAAAACACAACGTTTAAACGAGCAATTGTTATCTTATTCTTGTACAGCGAGAACACATTCGTGCAACCCATCAGTGAGAGTCATGCAATTAACTAATTTACAACCCACATGAAGCTACATATTCAATTGAACATAATTTGGTGGCAAAACACGTAGCAGTTACCTTAGGAAATTCATTCGTGATTGCAGTGTTTTGATGCTGTACAAAGATAAGAAGCATTTCTCCTTCGTTATCAGAGGAACATCAAAACTGCCCCTTTTCATGCACCGCTTAATTAATAAATTTTATTCTGCATTTTGAAGTTCAGACTTATCGCTTTATTAGGATCTTTGCAAACCTTGTTAACTCATTCGAAGTATTCCCTTATAAATCAATTGAGAATTAACGAGTCCGAAGTTATTAAATTCTTTCGAACAGCGAAGATTTTCAAGGACGCATCACAGGAAGTGGCGGATTCGGCGTGAAATAATTAAATACAAACAAATTATACATAATTTCTCGCTGCGGTAACTCATGAGTCAAGCATATAAAGAATTACATGTATAATACGACACGGGTCTTAAACTCATTGTTGGAGAGTCTTTTACTTTTTTTGTACAAATAAGTTTGTCGCTCCAAACACTGAGTTTATGAACGTTTTTTCTTTTGTTTCAGTGTAATTTTAAACTTAAATTAAATTTAAATATCATGATAAAATATCTGATCAAATAAGGAACGCTTGTACCTGGTAGTATTTGTTTGACAGCAGCTCACTCTGCAGCGAAACGATTAACCTTGTGCTTGTGTAATAGATGCCATGAGACACTGCATGTGTGGTCCGTGTTTCTGTGTTCTACCTCATAACAAGGGATAATTATGGCCTTACACGGCTGGCACAGGCTAATTTCCGCATGTTTACAGTGTTGTAACAAATTTTACGGTGGGGCATTGTATTGATCATGAATGCCTCTAAGTATTGTAGACACACAATGACACTGAATTGTAATGACGCTCGCAGTTTGTCTAGAGGAAGATAAGTTGTTTTTACCTCACATCAAATGTCAAATGACGTCCATAACTTGCAAACAAAACTCAGCTTGAAATTGGACGACAAAAAAGCTTACGCGTATTTGTAACCTTGGACCTCACATGGATGGAAGGACATAAACTTCTCTAAGGCGACGTATGTTGGAACAAGGACGTTTCACTCCAAAATAACGGAACGTTTGCAAATATCATACTATACAGTATAGTTCTGCACTTTTTATCAAATTTTCGCATTCATACTAGAGTTACAGACAACATTTTTCTGGTCATCTAACATTGAAGGTTTGATTTGTATTATGAATTAAGAAATTAAATTTCTACTACAACTTCCTGTAACGGGCCGGCAACTTCAAATGAAAGCCATCTGACAGAGAATAGGAAATTGCTGCGAATGCTTCCCAGCTCTAACAACAATGGTAAGTTTTTAACGTAAATTTTGATGCGGAAGACATCAAGGTCAACAAGAGCTTAATATTATAATTTTCATGAGTTGAGTGAAATACTTTATTATTGTTATTACTTTAATACAAATCAAGCAAAATACCTTTATGTTTAATAGTGTGCTACTGAGTACATGTATGACTGATTTTTTTAAAATTCAAAATAAAACGAATGTTTTGATAAGATTAAGCGATAGAATGACAGCGCTACCTGGTCCAGCTATACAGGCCTGCACGTGCGCTTTCATTAAAATAGGGCGCCTGATAACCGCTGTGGTGCGTCGGTCTGGTGGCGGACAACAGACTGGCCAGTAAGATATATAAGTTCTTCTTCTTCTTCTATCTACAAGTTAGGTGCGACTATGCATCTTCTGTTGTAGCCCGGACTGGCCGGTGTCGGCCCTGCTACGCACGAGTGCCGCCCGCTGGGGCTGGTACTGGGAGAAGATAAAGTCTGACTTCAGAACACCTGCTATACTTTGTAGGTTGTGCTCGGCGGGCAAAAGCTAAAGAGGAAAACCCTCTCGGAAAATCCCCTACCAACTCGCAGTGGGCTAGCGAGATGGGGACGGCCCATCACTCCCCACACAAATGGGGGAGGTCTACATCTAAAAACAGAATTTTAAAGACTGCCATGATGATGATGATAATGATGATGATAGAATGAAAAACCGCAAGGCGGAAAAATGATTATGTAAAATAGTATATGGGCTATATATTATGCAACCCTTATAGTTAATTATAATTATCAACTCAAATAGTACACAGTGTATTTCCATCTCTGTCTCTCTCTGTATCTGTGTGTGCCCGTCCCATTTTTTCCAATCTATCGCTGAAGAAATATTATTGAACTGAAATCAGAATCTAAAGTAAATAACTACTATGACTTTTGTTCCCGTTACTGTATTAAATATGTTCATTCAATTAATTTGTATGTAAAAAAGACAAAAGTATTTTTTTCATAGATCTTTAATTTGATCACATTTAAACCGTGAAATTAGAATAGAATACGGCAGTAGAAATGAGCCATTTGGGCCATTCTTGGGTTGCTACCCGAGTCCCATGCCGTGTGTTTCCACGGCCATGTTATCGGTAGATAAGATACAGAATGAAAATTCTGTATGTATTCATAAAATTATTCATTTAAAACACAATAGTTTGTCGTAAATCTTTAATACTAGATGCAGACTATGAATCATAACTGTTACAGAGAGTAGTGAGGTGCTTGGTTTATGGCCCCTGTGGATTACCGTTCCGCGTACGAAAAAGGTTGCCTGCCAAAAGAATTGTCCGAATTTTAAACCGTGAAATTTCCACAGGTAGTATCTGGTGTAATATATTACACTAGTATAATACGATATTGTTAAACCGTGGGAATTCCATGGCTTAAAATTCTCGCTCTGAATTGTATACAATTCCTTTTTTCTTTTCAATGGTCTCGCTTGTATTAACTTTCTTCGCATCAGAATAATATCTGAATGCCATATGGTACTCTTTCTACTTTCTCTCGTCCAATTCTTTTATTTCTGGCATTCCATGCTTACATGTACTGATTTTACTGACTACATCTCTTAATCTTTCTTGGTAATAATCGCTTAGAAGTTTCTCACCTTAAAATTCAAAGTTTTATGTTAAAGCGACGAGATTAATGGTCTGTAAGTTACGCCTAATTTTCTATGGTTTACTTTTTCAAGGCATATTCGTTGTATTTCATTTGTTCTATAAGTTTTCATAATAAAATCCTCAAGGGATTTCGCTGATAAAACGTCTCAGAAATATTGCTAATGGAAAAAAAGTGTAACAAAGCGTTAATTTCTTTAAAATAATTGCATCAATATGCCCAATACATGAGGCCCAGCATCGGAGTATAGTGATTAAGTTACTCTATTTTATCAGTAACAAGAGAAGCTGCAGTGCCTTATTTTCACACCGCGATGCAGTGCAGGTTAATTACACATGAAAACCCCATTTTTTATATTTTTCTGGCTGTGTATGTTAGTCTAGACGACCGTCAATTTGTGTGATCACCAACCTAAAATTTTCATACTAGTTAATAGTTGTAGCGGTCAGTGCTTGCGAGCTGCTTAGCTGTTGCCCACAGCGGGCTCGAAAGGAAAGCAAACTGGTGGTCGCTAGCGGTTCCGTTATTTTGTGCCCCATATGGTGTCTTCATGCAATACCTGAAGTTATTGTCATTATCACATGGTCATCATTTAAATCACTTTTCCTGTAACTACGCTGATTATAACCACACTGACGGGTTTAGCAAATTGTGGTACCGATTCTCGAGACATTACTAAATCTGAATCAAGGTTTCACTCGAGTGAAATCTGCATAATATGAAGTTGCCATCCACGACCGCCAGGGCGCCTGTTCAGATAGCACAGTAATAAATTTCATTAATTTCGAACAGACGCTGATGAGAGCCACTATTTAGCGAGCCAATATAGTAAAGTCTCATTTTTCAAGTTTGCTAATTTGATGCTCTTGAGCCTAACATCAAATGGATTTTATTAGGAAAGTTGTCTACGACTAGGCAACCCAATTCCATTATAATTCTTCTATAATTGCACCTCAGTCTGGATGTCAAGATATCGTACGGTCAAGACACAGTTAATCACAATCATTGAAAGTTATCAGTTCTCAACCTTTTGGTTACATCATTGTGACATAAAATTCTACAGTTACCCAACAGGACTGAATAACCTGAAATTTACACACTTTTACGTATCGAAAATAATTATATTGTTAATTAATAGCTATTATTGGACATTATAATTAATGACCATAGTTTTGCAATATCATCACAGGACTGGATAACCTTGAAGTTACATGGTCATTGCTTGCTTACTCTTCAGTTTATTCTTCTTCTAAGGCTTTTAGATATTTTTTATTGATCTTTTATGTTATTATATTTTCCTTTTCGAACGTATAATCAAAAAATTCGTACGTGAATGTTAGTAATTGCTTTGTTACAATAAGTGAATGTGAAACCTCAGAACTTTAGTCTACTACAGCTCTTCTTATCTATATCAACATCTAAATCTTGATAATTTGAGACATTCACTCTGTTTAATTTTATTATATTTTGTTTAGTCTTTTTCTCTGATATGTAACGTCCGTTTTCATTAAACACGATGATATTTACAGATAACTGTAATAATGATTAAATTAAATCGATCATCAGCAAGTCATACTAAACAGTCAACCAGTAATTAGAAATTACAATTTCAATTTAATAACAATCACAACTTCATGTTTTAAGTTTTCACTCTCACAATTTTTCTTTTTCAGTCTTACTCAGATGTTAAGCTTCTAATTCATTTAAATGCAATGATGTTAATTCTAAGCTGTACCTAAAGAAAATATTTTGCTTATCACCTAAAATGCGTAGAATACCTACCACGTCAGAATTTACAAGTATCACCAATGTCTACCTCGTAAGTCATCATTGAAAAAGTAAAGTTTCATTTGTTTCACCATGTATATTTAACGTTCACTGCGTAATGTGAATGTTTACGTATACCCGTAGGTACCGCTGTTATATCATCTACTATGCATAGAACACCTACCACTTAAAGATTTTATGATAAGGTATCTTTAAAAACCAATGCTGTCACATTTCTTATGTACCAACTTTATTGAAAATATACCTTTTTGTTTTTTGTTTGTTTTTTGAATGTGAAGAACAAGTAACAGTAAAAGGAGACCCCCAAAACAGGTTTTTGGACTGCTTTATCTCAAGCATCTCATCACATCTATCATTATTACTCTCATTTTTTCCATGTTATCCGCATCACCCAGATGTTCAGAAAAACCACACTTGCTTATCGTTTATTGTTGGGATTCTTATATGAAATTATAAACGTTAATTTCTATCAGTGTATTTTTCATTGTCAAAAATTCATCTAGAGCCACACTCATCTTTTACCACGTTAAGTGAGTAAAAAATATTCATGAACAAGTATTTTCACTTTTGTTTGCAATGGTAACCTCACTCATCAGTTATTTAGAGTAGACTCGTTTTCCGTTACAAAAATACTCTAAAAAGCATTCTACGTTGCTCACTGCACACATTTTTTCAGTAATTACTTCCTCTAATCGTCCACTTATGTAAGGGTCATGACAGCACCAAGAGCTTCCCGACGTCAAGTGTTTACCAGCCTCTGAACTCAAGGTCTTCTAAGGCAGCATTTATGAACGAACAAAACAACCCTTGAACAAATTTACTTCTGGTGCCACGATAGACAAGGTAGGTCCATGAGTACGCCCAGCCGATGGGCTTAATAGCATGAGTCAGGGTTTAATAGCATGAGTCGAAACAGACGACACAAAAGGTACGGAAACTACTTGAAAAATCGACTAGATGATGGGTCAAGTCTCAATGGAAGTAAAATACTTTAACATGCAATTTAAAAATTAATCCAAACATGACTATGCATGAAAAATAACAGAGACCGGCATTAAGAACTTAGCCCAGGTGTTACCACAAGATGTATAGGGTACAGATGTATGAGGGTCTAAGATGCATAGGGTCCAGATGCTTATGATTCCAAGGCAGAGGTCATTTTAATGTAAAGTATGCAAACGATATATTTTAAAATGTGTACATCAAAATTTAATAATTGTATAAGATATACCGAAAGGCAAAAGCTGTTACAAAGAAATAAATTAAGTCAAAAAATTAAATTGAAATTGAATAAATTTCAGGCTCAGTCCTCGAAATTGCAGTGTCATTGTCTTGCGACGGCAGGATTCCCCCTCTTAACTCTTGCATTATGCATGCTGTCGTACGGACTTAAAAAATCGTACCCCAGCATGTCCATTCCGAAATATTCGCGCAGTTAAGCATTTCAATACCCTGATGTCCGAGAAAAATTTAATCCCTTCAAAAAGTCCAAAGAAATTTTGCGCTTCACGGGAAATTTTTTCGGCTGGGCTCAAATGACATCTCAGTGTCGTCCACTGTAATTTCATGTTCTATGACCTTTGGCGCTGAGTAAATTTTAAATTATACTTGATGGTGAATCAGTACTTAGTTTAAAATTTATGCTTAAAAATGACATGTATGTGTATTCGTTAATGCAGTGCCCCAAAAACCTAGTACAAGTACAACAATTTTGCTCTGTTCGTCTTACACTAATAATTTGTTTTAACCCATGAATTCAGCCATGACTTCCATTTATAGGCTTCTTTATAGCCGGCAATTTTTCATCACGTTTCTTGTTACAGGTCTCCATAAAGAACTTCTCTATTCTTTCGTGAATGATAGATGAGAGCCCTAAGAACACTGTGATGACATTTCTGAAATTATTGATGCGTGAAGCTTGAACATTAGGGCAAATGAGAAGGGGATGCCGGCTGCCTGACTATAAAGCAAGGCGCGCGTGCTTTCCAGCCAGCTGCCTCCTCGTCTCCGCTGTCGAAGGTTCAAGAGTCCGCGCAGAGCTACTGGGCTTTCCAGCAGAAGAAGTAAATATCTCGACAAGTGCCAACGTTACTGTATTTTTATAAAGACTTGAACTACCAAGAGTAGAGATTTTAGGTTCCGAGACTCGCTAGAAGATACAAGAAAACTACGAAGGCTTATTATCGCATCCACGAACTGCGACGCTCTTCAAGATGAAGGTAAAAAATACTTTTAATTGTAAGCCAGAGCTTGTGGTGAACTACTGGTTCCCGCTAGTGGTTTGCACTGCAGAGGTCGTTCTGTACGTGTTCAGCAGCCAAATGACTTTGTTTAATATCTAAAACTTAGAGTATAATTCAGTGAACTCAATTGTCGGTTTACTACACTACTGAAATAAAGCTTCATTTGAACGTTGATATCTCTCCCTTATATGGTTTTCAAAGAATTTATGTTAAATTCTAGTGTACATTTGTTCTATAGCTTGCTCCACATTGTATCGTAAGTTGTGTTAAATGAGCATGAGATATTTTACGTTCATCTGCTATGTCTGCTAGTTTGTGTGTCTACTGGCTTTTCCAACAAATTGATCGGTTAAAGACGTTCTTTTCCTTATTTACTTAAAAAGAATTCAACTGTATCGGAGCTTTCAAGCATAGATGCTAATTGTGAAAGCCGTCTATGGTATGAAAATTGTAGTAATGATAACAAAAGGCATAATTATTCCTATGCAAAAGTACTTTCCTTGTAAGGTAATTACGGATAGGAGAAATTACGTATAGCGACCTCAATGTTTAGAATTTCTTTTCCGAGTTAAAAGTATTCGTAAATACTTCTGATATCTTCTTTCCTGCAGCATATGCACTTCAGCTCAATTCACATTCTAAATCTTAGATTGTTAATTTCATTTTACAGCAGTAGTTTCCCTTCAATATTTGATATTTGTTTAGACTTCTAAGTTTTTGTTTGGTTGCTATTGACCTGAAGATCTGAAGTTCTTCTTTGACGATAGACGTTTCTAGCTATTTTAACAGGCAGCTGATATCAGTAAAGGTAAATACTGTATTTCAGTAGAGGTAATAGTAAGTCATTAATTAAATACAAACTTTTGGAAACAACAGTCGCTGTCTAGAATTTTTCTTCCATTGTCTTCATATAATATTTTTTATGTCTAACAGCACTGTTGAACGAATTCATGTGCATTATAATAATTATTTTCTCACTGCGATAATATTTCCTCGGTAGTGCATGAATTTTTGAATCCGATATTTGAAAGAACGAACTTCATTTTCATTTCGAGTTAGGGTTAGAAATAGAGCTTTCAGCAAGTTCTTTTTTGAGCAATTAACGCACACTGTAATTTTATCACCTTAAGAATTATTATTACTATCTCATCACAAGAAGACACTGATGCTTTGAATGGAGATGAAGAGGCAGTGAAGGCAGGGTGTGGGGAGAGGGAAAGCAAAAGGCCTGATCAGTGTAGGCGTCCGCCATAGGCAAAATAGGGTACACTGCCTCAAGCCTTGCGAGGAAGAATTGGAAGACGGCGTCAGAGAATGGGGGTTCAGGGAGGTGAAGGCAAACAGTTATAACGGACAAGTCACCTTTCATTCTTGACTCTGAGCTCTCGAGCCTCAGTCATCAGTCTGTGTCACATCACACATCATCACACTGAACACCAGCACACTGAACACCATCACACTGAACACCATCACACTGAACACCATCACACTGAACACCATCACACTGAACACCATCACACTGAACACCAGCACACTGAACACCATCACGCTGAACACCCTCGCACTGAACACCCTCGCACTGAACACCATCACACTGAACACCAGCACACTGAACACCATTACACCGAACATCATCATATTGAACATGTTGAGATATAGAAATATTTGTCTACCTATTATTTGTTAATTGCTTGGGTTTTGACGAGTTCTTTTCTCTCTCTCATAAATTACATAAATCTTGGTTTCAAAAGCATGATTTTTTGGCATGCTGCTTCCTTTCCATCATTTTCAATTGATACTTGTAAATGACATAATTAATTAAATGCAAGAATACATGACATCCTAATCCTATATGTAAATAATAAATTAATATTGAACTCCATAATTTTCTTTTCTCAAAAGTTAAGACCAAGTTTTTGGTCGTGTACTGTTTTTAACAGCGGATACATGAAACCAACACTTATTCGCTTAAACGCTCAATATCATGGCGTTTAAAAATTTAAAGAAAAATCTGTTACATCGTAGGCAACATGGTGTTAATTGAAGCTGTACTGTTGTCGCTAACAGCACATCATATTTGGATGAAAGGGATTGTCCAGCCCAAAATATCACATTTTTTAATTCTTGCAGGTTTTGCTGGCAGTCGCTCTGCTGCTGACTGTCTTCTCTGTAGGCATCCTTGGGGTGCCCATCCCCAGCCCTCAGCAAGATAGTCACCCTGTCGATGATCCTGATCACGATCACGATCATCCTGGGCATGATGAACCAGGTCATGTTCATGACCACAGTGACCACACACACGAGAACGAAGGACATACTCATGACACACCACAAACTGCATTCAAAAAGGAGCGTGTAAGTAGACAAACTCATGATGATCCAGGTCATGATCATGAACATCCTGGGCATGATGAACCAGGTCATGTTCATGACCACAGTGACCACACACACGAGAACGAAGGACATACTCATGACACACCACAAACTGCATTCAAAAAAGAGCGTGTAAGTAGACAAACTCATGATGATCCAGGTCATGATCATGAACATCCTGGGCATGATGAACCAGGTCATGTTCATGACCACAGTGACCACACACACGAGAACGAAGGACATACCCACGATGCACCACGTGTTGTGTTGGGCCAAGAACAGACATAAAGGTGCCCCACGAACAAAGAGACTGGCCTACAGTACCATTACTATGGAATATACAACATCCAACACAGCCGGAGCGTAGTGATCTCTTCAGGATTGGCCTGACACGACATCGTTGTCTTTACACTAGACATCAAATCTTGTTTCGAATAGAATTTTGTCATGGCTGACTTAATCCTTTAACAAAGAAAAAAACACTGATGTCCTTTTTTGAAAAAGTGTGATGAAACAAAATTGAAGGTGTTCTTCAATCCAGTGAACAGCGTGTGTTTGTACTATATTTCTCTCTTCGGATAAAAAGTGTTTGTTAAATGGTTAATATTGTTAATTCAGTTGTTCATTCATGTTCGTACGAGGAGCATAAAATAATTGTTTTCGCTGCATTTAGTTCAGTCAATGCCCAGCCTGCTTTCGTGCAGTTCTATGTTTATTTGTGGAAACTATGAGCATTTCAATTCGGAATAAAAACACTACTTGTATGAACCATCATCATTGTATAATGCTTGAATTGCACTAAGCCGACGTTTTTTGAGTGAATTTTTCTGCTTGATCTGTAGTTTTCTCAAGATATACGAGTACATTGAGTATTATCAAAATTGTGTTTCATTTTTTTATTCCATGATGACAAAAAAATGAAAATTTTCTTTTTGAATGTAGGTAAGCGATTTCCATATTATCTGCGTATAATCATTTCTATTAAAATGGAGACAATTGAAAAGTCATACATTAACCCTTTCGGTCCCGACGGCATCTCTGGTAGCCGCAGTCATTTTTCGCCTATTATGATGCAGAGCAACAAGTGTGTTTGTGCAAACGCTGGTAGGGCAGTGCAAGCTACAGTTTGATCAGGACAATGCAGTGACCGTAAAACATCACAAAGCATCTTTTTTAAAATTTGACGTTAAATATGTTGAAAAGGTTCTGATATTTGCATCATGGTACCGAAAGGGTTAAACTGAAAGATCAACTACACATTGTTCAGTGTAGTTCAGTCATACGTCAAAGTTAATGGTATGCAGCAGAATACATTTTTAACTGGATCCAATCCTACTTCATACGTTATTTCATTTTCCAGGGACAAACTTAACCTTCAGTTATATCATTTAATATGCAATTATCTAGTGTCATGGTCTACATCTAGATTTTTTATTTTATCCTGAAACGATTTGCATCGTATCATTTTGTTTTAATGTAACCTTTGATTTAGCATAAAAACTTTTGATTCTTGAGCAATTGCTTCTTTTGTGATAAATTAACCTCAGCGATTTATTTTAGTAAAAGTCAAGGTTCACAAGTTATCTTCATCGTTTTGAATGGCCGCCTTAGACATCTGATGACTGCGTACTGTTATCACTGAGACAGTGGAGGCTGGAGGGGCTTGGCCTTTACCTGTCATCTTATCAAGAACTAACCTTCTCTCTTCGATTACAAACAAAAGAAACAAAAATTTTACAATAACATAAATGCAAATTCACCTGCAAACCAGCCAATATTAATGAACTGTTTAACTTCTACGGTGAAGAAACAATATATAGAAAGTACATGCACGCTACATGTGAGAGCTTGAAAAAAGTTTCATTTAAATGCGTGTCATCTTAGCGAGCATGACCTTGTTACTGGGAATGCTTCAGACAGTCGAACAAATAGTTACTTGCATTATTTCAGGCACCGAATCAAATATTGTGTAAAGAAATATACACCAGCGTCAAAGTTTAAAGCAATATTAATAGTTCGGGGTAATTTTGAGCTTCAAAAACATAATTTAAATTTAGTTTTGATTCAACTCCTTGCTTTTGGCCTGTGTTTTTCCAAGATGGTCCGTGGCAATCTTAGTGAAATGTTTTGTTTCTTCGTAAAAGTGTTTCGATTTCTACATAAAGTGAAGTATCGGACAAAATATAGAATTAAGTTGAAAGAAACGATTTCTTTCCTATCAAAATGATGCATCAAGCTCATTTCTGAACTAAATGGTGACGTGGGAAGTCAGAGCTTTGTTACTTAAATGATCAGTCTTCGTAAAATAAACAAAAAAACTGTTGAACACAAGAGTTGAATGTAAGTTTGTGCAGCTAAAGCTTTCGACTGCGTACAGGTATTGTGTGATTCATACATCGTTCATGTATTTTAAGTTTTCACTATATCATTTCATTGAACACGCTAAAAATGTTAAGATTAATGTCTTCCTGACTTTCACGCAGGGCGTTTGTTTTGAATAACACAAAAAGAAATCTCCCCTGTACTGTTTAATTTTTTGCACCGTCTGGTTGAAGAGGATGACATACAAATGCGTGAGTATGTATTCATATAGATATTTATATCTGTTCATGTTAGTATTAAGATTCATGTTTATTCTTATAAAATGTGTGATGTTTGACAAGTGTCACGTACTCCAAGTTTTTGTTTTGAAGCAAATGTCAAGAAAGTTTTCTCAATGTAATAATTTAAACCTAAGTTTGTCATAAGGTTCGTCTGTGAAATTAACTTGTGAATCAGATAATTTCATAAACAAATTATTACCCCAAAACATATAAAAGCATCAAAATTGATTATAATAGTATCTACAAGATGTCTTGCATTCATTTACATTACGAAGTAACACAAAATCTGAAAGCTATATTATGGAAATACTAGTACTAGGATGAGGTAAATCTAAGTTCGATAGTCAAATATCATAGTTTGAGAGGTAAACTTGTTTCATAGTCATTTAAACTTAAAGCTCAAAAGTTTATAATTTTTTCAGTGAACGTTTTGGATATTGATTCAACTAAGCAATATAGTTTCTACGCAAACAAATCTTTAATACATAATTTACCTAATGTCTCAGATGTTAGGGTGCAATGAACAAATAATTCCGCCAGTGTTGCAAAAGGACCAACAACTAACTTACTAACTTAACGATCAGGTAAATATTTGGAAACCAACAAGTACTTTAGAATAATATCTATGAAGCAAGGAAAAAAAAGAAAACACGCTCAAATGGAAAATGTCAGGAGTGTAAACACTTCAAATTTAATTCACAATACGGGCACAAACGGCTGAAACAAACTTTCCAGTTTTCTGAGTTCGTAAAGGTTTTCATTAGAAGAAGCAATGTAATAGAAGAAATAGATTCTCAGTTTTCTCGTTTCTATCGCATTACGATAAAAGCGAAATATTTGCACTTTTACCCCCGCATCTATGGAAATCATTGCCAAGGGAGTCAATAAACAGCTCTCATGAGTCTATAACTCAGCCTGCTTCTGTAACTACTGTGTTACTTGGGTAGCACGCACGAAGTTCACCTAAGACACCTAACTTATAAAGTTATTCTCTGACTGAAAGCAAACATTGGTGGGAATGAAGTCTCTAGGAGTGCCGTATGCTTCATTGCATCCACCTTTGTTTCGCTCTCAGAAGCGGCAGCTCAAAAAACCTAGCAAAAAATATCCTTTTTAATTTAGGTAGACTGTAAGTTAACACGTTTGTTGCGATTGCCTGATTGGTGTAAAACTTCACTTTGTACGCATAGTCACTAGAAGGATCTGAAAAAATTACAGAACCTAACCTAAGTGACCCACCGGTGGGTCGCATCGCAACAAACGTGTTAAGATGCGTTTTTGAAATATAGTGAATCATTCTCATACACGGAATAACTGTAATTTGTATTCTACCCAACACCAAATAAATTTCATTCTAGGATTGGGATTTCGATGTTACAGAATGAACATCGGTATTTAGAAGGAAGGTGAAGAAATGGAATGCTAATAAGACTTCAACAGAAGACTGAAAAGGTATTAATCCTGTTCGTTGCCGTACTTGATACAACAGACACCAGTTAGATCACATTAAATGAAATTTATCCAAAATTTTCTAAAAAGATTTTATATTTTTTTACGCAACTATGAATGAAGGATCAAATTGCAGCGGTCTGCTGTTAACAGAATAGGATAAAGCATTTTGTCTGTTCTTGCGTTGCTACCGAAGTCTCATGCCGACTAAAGTAAAGGTATCAATCACGCACATGCAGTACACCTTCATGACGCAAGCCATTGCAGACACGTACAATGGCAATCACTTTACTCAGGCACAGGCATTTCAGTCACGCACGCTTACGGCAATCGTACACTGGCTCCTGGAATTAGGGATACAGGATCAGTACATTGCAATACTGGAGGGTTCCTTACCAAATATTTGTCATAAATGACACTTATTGGAGCAGTATAACACCAAAAAGATCTTGGAATCGTTATCTCTGCAAACCTCAAGCATGACAAAAAAGTGAAAAAAGACGTGACAAACGCAAACAGGATCTTTGGTTTCTTTGCTAGAAACTTTGAGTTCGAGTCAACGAACATAACTGTAGAAATGAACAGAGTGATGGTGGAACAATAATGCATTGAAGTTTGTTTCTGTGTTATGAAAACAATTCTTAAATCAAAATCTAGGTGAGACGCTAACAGTTTCCTTGATACAAGAATTATTTATTGTGCACCTAATCTCTCAGAGGGTTTTCTAAGAGATGTTAAATTTCCAACAAGAGAGGAAAAGGGAACCATTGAAGCTATTAATCTAATCTACGTCGAACGCAACTGCATCAAAAAACTAAATTTCGTGCTAAAAGTACGGAGTGCAACACAAACTTTCATTTCCAAATTTCCTCCGTCCGTTCTTATTTAGATAGAATTTATTTTTTGAGGCTCGTATCTTATCAACATTAGTTTCGAGTTTCCCGTAGTATTTAGAATAGAATAGACTGAGGCTATAGGAACGAACCTTCTGGCCCATTCTTGGGTCGGATAATTACTTCGATAATTATTCGGTTGTTTACCCAAGTCCCATACCCTATTACTAGCCGCGTCAACCATGTTGGCAGCGGGATTTGAACCCGGGTCTTTCCGCTCGCAAGCAGATTCGCTCACCAGTCGACCAAGCTGGTGATGTTACTCTATTTCTTGTTACTAGTGTACTAACGAAAGTCATTGTTGTCCTGTAGCCATCAAGAATTGAGGAAGACATGACAAAACTGAGATCAGACTTTTATGCACTGATTTAAGCCTATGTCATTCATACGTACTCAGCGAAAATGAATATTGCTTGTATAATTATCTCTATTTTCTGTCCATCTTCGGCTCTTAAATTACTAAATTTGTGTGGAACGATACACTTCAAAAAGCGTGGAAATACAGGCTCTCAAAGCTCTTGTATTTTGCAGATATCAAGAATCGTTTTTTTGCAAACCCCAGTTTCAATGGTCAGATTTAGCCAGAAGTCGTCCTCAACAATGCCTTGAAAAGTCTCGCATACCAACAGAATAAACCAATAGGCTTCTCTCTGTTTCTTTTCAACCAATTGTCAGCTAATTAATGACTTATAAATTTAAAAATATGATGAGAAATAATAATTCAGTAGCAATTTAGTGCCCACTAATAGATCTTGAGCATCCATAAGTATCAAAATTGAAGCAACAAATATCAGTAAAATCTTAAGAAATAAAGAGGTCTGCCCTGAGAAGAAAATTTTGGAGGCAGAAAAGGAAAATTTGGTCGAGAACTAGGCAAAATTAAGGAGATAAAAACTTTTGAAAAAAAGATTTGATTTAAACTTTATTTTGCAATGTATGTAAAGGTCACTTCATCAGAGGCCACGCTTTCTAGAAGATTTATGAATTTTATTATTTTCTGCCAGTCAAATAGTGTTCTTTTCTTTTTATTGTTAACTAAATACAACGTTACTAGTCAATTGCCCAAACTGGTGAGTTAATTATGGTTCTAATGGATATAATTAAAAAGTATTACCAGTTTACAAAATCGAATTTTTTATACTTGTGGAATGTTACGCCAAATTAGTTTTAATAAGAACACGATCAATTGTTGAGTACATACTTCAAGATTATAAAGCTGTAATAACGAAAACATGTCTTGTAAAATGTTGCAAATTGCTTAAAAACTCCGAATATTGCGCATTTACAGGCTGTTTTGGTCGACTGGTTTGACAGAAAATTGTGGAAAAAAGCTCAATTGCTATACCTACATAAAATTTTAATTTGACGAAGCTTATATTTAAGGGTTGCGAGAGAGCATTGTTCTGTGCCAGAGCAGAAGATGATGCGATAATTTGCACACGTAAAAAGCAATGCTGAGCCTCAAGTTTGAGTGATGACTTCTTTCAGAGTCAAGATAAGGCTGTAAAAGGCTATGAACTGTCGGAAGAACTTTACTCGATTCGTTTTCAGCTCAAATAAATTATCGAATGATCATGAAACTTCTGCATGTAGGTCAAATTCAAATGAATTTAAATAAATTTATGCTAGTCATAAATTTTACTGGCATTGTCATCGCGTCTTTTCAGTAAATTGTAGTCTCCAGAATAGCGCCGCGACCAAAGTGTTTGGCCATTTAAATTTGATTTCAAATCTGAAATATTGTTACGTTATTGTTAAAAAAAGAGTCTCTAATGCACGGCTGTTTTGAGCATCAGGTATTTAGTCTGTCCAGATTTAATTCTTATACTTTTCTAGCCGAAACATCGACTTGTACAGTTGTTTGTCTAACGCTGCCACCTGCCACAAGAGTTGCCCAAAACTTAAAATATTTTGCGTTACCTTACCATGGCATTGCGCTGGCGATTGTACCACATACAAGTACCACTATTTCGTGTTGGCAAGCTTTAGAATTAAACGTAAATGAATCGTGAGGTTGCACACTTGATGAAAAGCGGGTAGAGTTTTAAGGTTGTAGTGAAGAGTGCATGAGAGAGAAATATTCAACCTTTTTCTGGCTCATAATTTTCCCAGTGACATAATGCATTTTTTGAAGTTTTTCAACATTTCAGTCCCAAATATCAAAAACCTTGATTTTTGAAAATAGCCTTAGAATTTGTGTGCTCCCTGACGACTTTGGTGAGGAATAAGTGTAAATTCGTGTCTCTTGAAATAAGAGTCACATCTGGGCTGCAAACTCAGTGTGGTAATTCATTTACGCTTGACTCTGAAGGAAATATGCGTATCTCTTGAGTTCATTATAGAAACCTCCGTATGCGTTCATATAAAAAGTATGATGTGCAACAAGTGTCGCATTTTCGAAAAGTGTTAGTGACGAGAATTGTAAGGTAAAAGTTTCTTTTTATCATACAATAATCTGAAAATTATACGGATCAAATAAGATAAATTTTCCAAGTTAGTTAGATAAAATAGAAAACGGTAATTTTCTTAATTAATTTGATATGTGCTGGAAATCACTAACGCAATGAAGTATTTAGTAAGTTAACTTAATCAAACCCTACTGCAGAATGCTTTTCTACACGACCGTGAATTCCATCGGTTATTTTTTTAATATGCCGTGCATTTTCATGACACCGCAAGATTCTTACCCAGGAACAAACTTGCATGATAAAACGAAAGTCAACTATTCGATTAAACGCGTCAATTGAAGCTTGTTCCTACTGATGATGCGAGGGTGGCTTCCTTCTAATTTAGTCACACCAAACAACTCCGTTGGCGACATTAGAAACCTCGTCGAAGGTCGACACGTGAAAGAAATGCAGGGTCTGCGCAGTTTAGCAGCTATTGCTCTTGAGCTTCGTAGGTCCATGTTTGGCTGATGACTTCCGCACGGAGAGGAAGTAAAGAGAGAAAGAAGGGACAAGATAAGGCTCGGGCTTTGAATGTGAGACAGAAATTCGAGAACAAATGTAGGCAAGCAGCAAGATTATTTCTGGATCCCACGATTGAAGTCTGATTCTTGTTGTTCCTTGTGCTATCATGTAGATATTTTTGTGTCTTACACTAGAAGGTATAACTTTCTTTGTACTACACTCACAGCTTTACTGCTATATATTCTTTCATATTATACCAACAACTTGGTTTCACTGTGTCTCACGCAGACTGCTGTATCTTTCTGTGATTTAGATCAACACAGAAAAGTATTCACACAGCAATATCTTTCTGTGCTTTGTTGTAACGGTTATAGCTTCCTTGCCTGAGAGTGACAGGTCTTTCTGTGCCTTAATGTAACTGTCACAATTTTCTGGGCTTCAGAGTAATAACTTTACCTTTCCGTGCTTTGTGCTGGTAGTAGGATTCTGTTGCATGTACAGGAGCTGGACAAAATAATTGGAACATTTGTTATATGTTAGCACATTCTCGTGCATGTCTCAGGCAGAAAGTATAGCTAAATTTTGCTGAGACTCTCATTTTATAATGTAGATGAAGGTATTATTTGTGATGTATATTTTAGAAAAAATAAAATTGTAAGTGCTTACTTAGCGGAAATTTCCGTCATATAACAGCTGAACATTTTAGTTTTTCAGAACCTACTGTATCGCAAACCACTTGGAAATGTAGTATAGTTAAATTCTCCTGAAGAACTTCAAGGGTAGTGGATAGACGGATTGATCACTAAAACACATCGTTGCTGAATAATACTAATGCTCCTAAAGTAACTACCGCTAAATGAACACCTAAAAACTAACTCGGTTTCTGCTTCTAATTTTTGCCCTTAGCTCCATGAGTTACTAATTTAGAACAATTCTTATGAAAATCATGCTTCCCAAACAAATGTTTATAAACTTGTGTCGGGCCCTCATGATCGGTCGGTGGATCGATCGAAGCAAATAATAATGAGTAAAGAGTTGAGTTTTTTAATACACTACACGGGACGTTTTAGTATGGAAGCAATCAAAAGCAATCAAAAGACGGCATCAATCTTGATCGCGTTGTTCATTAACTAAAGGTTGGAGAAGAGTTGGTGCTGATTTAAAGAGCCACATCTTTGAAGTTGGTTGTTGTGGGCACAATTTCTGCCGTGCTGGTTTGAATGTTCTAGCACGATTTTTTTGAGAGATCTAACGTCGGATATTGTGTCTAGCAAGATAAAAATAGAACCAAACACAGAGCTCATATTGCGCCAAATTGGTATGAATTGTTTGAATATTACGTAGGAAACCTTGGGTTGGCGCTACTATCTCCAGATATGGATATAAATTACATATTATAATTGTTGGTGTAATTATAATGACAATGCTTCTAGGAGGAACAATCACGAAGTCTGTGTTTGATGACCAGCAGCAGTTCAGCTCAAAAAATGGCTGAAGATTCCTTTGTTTGAAGTCCAGGAATTGTACAAGTATATCTCAATGAAAATCTAAACTGCAAGGAAAACTGAAGCGTTATCACATGACAATTTAAGAGCTAATCTACCTGATCCATTTTACGTTTTTTTCTCTTTTAATACAAAACTACAATTATTTTTGCTTTGCCCGTAAATTAGTTATTAGGTTGTTACAAAAATAATGGTCGATTTCAGAAGCATGCGTTGGCCTTCGAGCGGCCATTATTTTTGTAACAACCTAATATCATTGAAACTAGGTTCAATATTAGTTAAAGTGAGACTAGGTGTCACATGTACATACCTAGTTTGAAGTAACGTAACAACGTGGACAAGTTTTACGTCTTAGATGTTGTTGTGAATTGGTACTCAGCCTCACTTGTACGAAGATAATAACCCAAGCAGAGTATACAAGCACTTTTAATGCATCTTAGAACTAGTGCTCCAGCCTTGAAAAAATTCTCAATTATTTTCAATGTTACGTTTTTGGCTTCCAACCGTAAATATACTAATCCCATAGACTTTCCTCGTCAAATGAAAAACCTGTTTTTTTAAAATGAAAATTTCATAGAAAATTCCTTAATTCAAAGACAAATCACTGAAAGCGAATCTCAGCGACCAGTCACAACTCCTTTCAGGAACAGGCTGCAGATTACACGCTTCAGTATCGCAAAACCACATTGCGGTGCCTGCTTAGTATCTCACGAGGAGCTGGTCAGGTTACGGTCGATGACTGATAGGCGAGTCTAGTTCTTGGGAGAGCTAATTCATGATTTTTAGTTATCAGACATGTATGATAAGGAGCAAGAGATATTCTCTTCTTTACATACATTACCGTGTACAGTACTCAGTTTTCATCAACAGATGAAATAGTCTGTAACAAATGATTTGATTTGAAACAGATTTGAACCTATTGCATGTGATTGTCTGACATTGTTTATTAAAAAGAAAGTCTCACATGGAGATGTAGGGTTAAGGAATTTTTGTGCGCTGAACGTACGTCTATTAAATCCTTGGAAGTTAGTGAGAGAAATAATATTATTTATTTACCAACGCCATGAAGTGCATTATATCCAAATTGTCACTAAGGATGAATTTGTACTTAACATGTAATATTTTATAAGGTAACCAAGGACTACTATATAGTTTACAGTAGTCCTTGAAGGTAACCTAATTCAGTCAGAGCAATTTGGTGTCGATTGGCACTAGTTTGAGTAAAAAGTCTCTAAAATTTTCAAGTTTACAGTAGTTTGAGTGAAAAATAATCAAACTTCGACTCAAACTTGATCACTATAGACTACTATACTCTATACTGTACTACATTAAATACTGCCGCTGTCAGTAACTATACTCAATAGTTAGTGTTTTGTATACAGTAGGTCTAGCAAAAATTAATCGATATTATGGTTCGAACTTTTCTACACCCCTGAGCTAAATTAACTTTACTATACTACATGCCGAAAATTTTCATGAAAATTATGAATTTCAGCCGCAACATCGCTCACAGCCGAGCTCTATGTTTAGTTCTCTCATGCTCATTCACTGCCAGGAAATAAACGTACGAGTTCTGAACACAAAATTCATCAATTTAAGCAAGAAATGATGCATTTTAGCTCACTCCTTAAGCTTTACAGGGCAAGAATATGAGCTGTCTGCTCAAGCGGGAGAAAATTTTTATCAAACATAATATGGAAAAAAGCTTTAAAATTTTAAGAACGCTTTTGCTGTCCACTCAAGCTCTGGATTACTTTTATATAAAAAATGTTACCATCGCTATTGCAATATTTTATGCCTGATAGATTTTGTACATTGAAAGACTAAAGTTCGTGAAAGAACACTGATTTAAACGTCCTGTTTTTATTTACCATTGTGACAGATAGGCATTCGATTACACAAGAGAAACGTTTTAAGAAGACGGAACAAAATCTAGAACCTGTTCTATCGTTCTGATTGATACATTATCTTTTTTCGGTTTTTCTTTCATCAGGAGAAACGATGAGATTATATGACGTTAATTACTAGATCGCTACTAGTTTGCGCCCTAGTTAAGTACTATGTATTAGTTTGAGTATTATAACATTGCTTTGCATCCTAGCCAAGTACTACGTATTAGTTTAAGTATTATAGTACTTGTTTGCGTCCTAGCCAAATACTAAGTATTGGTTAGAGTATTTTAGTGCTCCCATTTAATAATGTTTTTCAATAGCGGATGCGCTATATTGATAATATAAAGTGCAATGAATGAATTTTAGAATTTAATAGATACATATACATAGATGCAGGCAAACATACTCGGTTCACTATACGGTAATGAAGAGTCCAAATTAATCATGACCGGCTGGAGAGAATTAAAAGGCAGTTCACTAAGATACACAATTTTTTCGCTGTATAAAAACTTCCCCCTTGGCCTCGAGCATCTCTGTCATGATGCAGAACATCTGACGTGCAACATGTGCACTACATGCGACTTTTACGAACGATGCCTAAGAAAGTATATTCTGTGTATCATAATGGAAGGCTCGGCACTCAAAGTTAGAATTTTTAGAATAAGGATCAAAGTAGGCTTTTAGAACGAGCTCTTTTTAAAAGGACACCTTGTAAATTATGATGACGTGCGTCACTTTAACTATGGATGCTTTTTTAGTGGTGACGATACCATTTGACTTAGTGTTTAGTCTCGTGTAGTCCATTTGACTTAACTCTTAGCCTCGTGTAGTCTATTAGACTTACTGTCTAAGCTTGTGTAGTCCATTTGACTTAGTGTTTTATTTTCATGACGAATACAAACTATCAGAAAGAGAGTGAAAAGAACCCGCTCTCTTATAATCGTCTAGAACGTATATATGAAATTGTTCAAGAGTTCAAACAGGGAAAAAATAAAGTATATCCATATGTTACGACGAAACAATTTTGATCCACAAAGCCCTCCATTGCACGTGCCTTACTTTTTTTGTTGGACCACTAAAGAGGAAAGCGGCGACTGCTGCTGTGAACTAGTTGCTTGCCAACGCTTCTACTCAATTCCTTGTATCTAACGTAGACTGCAACGAACACGTGACTTTTTCGTGTCACGACCAGCACTAAATTTCAATGCATTCAAATTACCTGCTTTGAACACTTGCAAGTCATGCAGTTCTTTTCCTTTGATCTATTTATGCTAATGTACTTGAATAGTATTCATTCCGTGTGCTAGTTTTAATTCGATTGAATAATTTGTTGAATTTTTTCATGTAAAGTAGACAATAAACATGAAGAACAAATAATTACTTGTCGAATTTAGTATCTTGTGAGCATGAACTTGGGTCGCTGAAATTGTAACAATTGTAGTTTGTTCAACGCACGAACTTTAAACTGATGTAAGTGAGCAAACTGTCGTACGTACGAGTGCATACGTACATGGGAACGCAAAGTTCAGAGGGACGTACAACGCCTTCGATTATTGGCTTATTGTACGAGCGGACGACCCTCAATCTGGCTTGAGTTTCTCAAGCATTACTGAGCATAGGTCATTTTAGAACTTAACGTCTGCAGTGTATAAACTTTGTCAAGTTTACCAGTCTGCAGACCACAAAAAGAAGGCAGCCAACCCCCTAAGCTACCGTCATTCACATGCTTTAGAGGCAAAATAAGGAGATTGGAGCATTTGCCGGCCTTCTAAAGAGAATACAGACAAAAAATAAAAAATACAAATGAAGACACGATTTGGACGTGAGAGACTGAGATGCACGTGAGCATCACGTGCTTGGAGTGACCTTTCATGTGATCTATAGGCGTACTAGTTTGCAGCTCACACCCACTGGAAGAGCCATTCCTACACATACTATATCCTGCGTAGTTTACATTAGTGATGTAAATGGGCAGGTAAATGTAATGAATTGTTTTTCTTTGCTAGGTACATAGATTGATAAGTTATCACAGTCATCAACGTAACAAAGATAAGAGCAAATATTGTGAGTGCTAAGAAAATTTTCGAATATCCAGCGTGGTCTCAAATGAAATACGTTAATATTCATTTCTTATTCGACGTGCGTGGTGAAGGAATAAAATTACAATGTATAGTAATCAAGTTTCCAGCTCACAATCTGAGTTCTGAAAAGTAAACACATGCGTATTTTTTTCAATTACTACTATAGCGAGAATACAATTAGTGTGATCGTGTTGGACGAGGTTTTATTTAATATTCACCAGAATACTGGGTAGGCCTCGCCCACGTTTCGGTCTCGTTTTGAAACCGAAACAATTTTCTGAGTACAAACATGACAAAAACATAATATACCTGCCTACAATCATCGTGCACACTTGCTAAGTCTATTCAGAGGTAGCCGCAATCTGTGATCAAGAGGAAAACATTCTATGGGTAGGAAATTTTTTGGCTGCAGTTCCTTACTGCGCTGACCTCCACGTTAACCTCACCTTCAATTTCGGTAGCGCAGCAGGCAGCTGCCAGGTAACCCTACAAATTTATAAATAATCATGCCTTTTGTATCGAAATCGTAAGTTGAACTTCTCTGTCTACAGAACTCTACAGAAAAAGGTTCATTTCAAAAAGGTTGTACATATAATACTTGTGAACGAGATCAAACTCTTCTTCTTTTAATGTACATTCTGAAAAGCGTATAAAATGATCCCTTTTGCGTTTTACTCTCGTCAACTTTTCATAGATTGATCCTGTATGTCTGTCATGGTCAAAAGATATGCTATTTTACAGAACAATGTCGATCAATGTGCAACTGTTTCATCGTACAACGAGTCGAGTAGAACTGTGTTTTGTTATCACTAATGAAAGAGTTGAAAAAAAACGCATTTCAACTCAAAGAACATTGACATGCATTTGTAGATATTGAAAGTTCGAAGAGACAGTCCAAGCTGCCGCCGTCTCATGATTACTCACTACACCCCACGCCAAGTGTATTTTACACTTTATTTTTAGGGATTTCAGTTTCATTGCTCATATGAGAATTGCGTGTGTGAGATGTCTTTGTTTTGCTCCGTAGTCGTTGCACTCAACGCAGACTGAAAAAAACAAGTGAGCAAAATGTAAAAGGCGATGTTAAGTACGAAACACAAACGTGATGGATGGGAGCTTGATGACAAAGGATCGAGCGGCAAACAAGAATTTAAATGCGCTTGACTATCCTAGTGTACAATTTTTACGAGAAAAATAATGAACAGAAGAAAATTATTTGGAAAAAGACTGTTCGATCTGAACTGGTTTTCAGCAGACAATATAGAACCGTAGAGAAGAGAGGAGGTAAATACTACCCTTGATTCTGAATGGAAGTTTCTGATCGCTGGCAGTTTTATCAAGGTCATTTGAATGGGATATTGTGCGCTGTGCATGACATGCTTCTTACAGTTATTCAGTCATTCAGTTTGGTTTAGGTTATGTCTGATATTTACTTCGAACAAAAGGTTATCAGTCTGTGCAAGAAAAAAACTTTTCTTTTAGTTTTTGAGGACAAATTCAAGTGTTATTTTCAAGACATGGTTTCTTAAAAAGAACTTTTTTCATGCTCCTATACTCCTTACTAAATGTGAATGCTCATGTTACTGCATCCTGCTAGATTTCTTTGGAGATTTCTTCTTGCTTCTTTGAACATATTATTGAAAGAGATTCTTTGTAACTGCATTCCTAAATTGTTCTTCGAAATGTTGAGATAATTCAACGTATTATGTTCCACCTGCTGCTTGAAGCAATGTATTCACTTGAATTAATCGTAGCTAAGTCTCTTTGTTGACTAAAATTAATGGTATGACTTACAGCAGGATAATTTCTACAACTCCAAATCAAACGTGTCTAGTAGGCGAATTTTTTCTTTATTTTTCCCAACTATGAATAGACTGTGAAAGTGGGTCGGGATACTTTTAATTATATATATTTTCTCAACAGAACTGTATGGTAATTTAAAGTTTGAAATACTTATTAATTTGGTTCATGCTTAGTTTTTAAATAAATTTACCTTGGCTCGCATTAGAGAAAAACCAATTCACAAGCATCTGAAATTTTTGGCTCATATCCGTCCGTGGCAAATAACAAATAATTCAATATTAAAAAAAAATTCTTACTAATTCTCAATTAGTGAATTTGAGATCAAATGATGATTTCACATGATCTTACTATTAAAGGATTAAATTTGAAAGCATCTGGAGCATTTCCAGCCATACATCATCACAGTTGTTCACAGTCCTCTGATAATGCAACAATAGAACCAATGAAGTCCTGCGTCATCGACTACAGTTGAGTTGTTTACTAATGCAGACCATGAGAAGATCTACGATCCTTGCACTTGATTTGCGCTTGAATGAGGTCACTTTTTCCTCGATTCATGAGCCACAGCTTGTGCTTGACCTTAGTTTGACAAACAGAAAAACAACTTTGAAACTTTGCTTTAATTTCCGCCCATAAATTCTTTGTTCCGCAAATACTAGAATCCAATACTTTATGATAAATATTTAACTCTAACATGGAATTAATAATGCTACTGTTCTTTATCCTGATGAATCATGATACTGTTTCATTATCTACTTGTCTAAGTCTCAGCGTTTGCATTGACTGTGGGATTTTTTAAAGTTCAGCACCATGCTAAACTTGCTTGAATAACAACTATATTATTTACATTATCTTGACGAAGTAGTTTTATTTACAATTATAGGGGATTTAAGAATTAGAATGGAGACTCAGCGTAGTGAAGTGTTGATCTCAGGCAAACAAGATACTGTTTTTCTATTTTTCTTCAAAATTGAAGCCATCAGCTTGGCAAACATTAAAATTACTACGGCAGGAAATTCTTGCAGAATTAGTTTTCGTAAAGTTCAGGTATCGAGGCTTTGATTCTTCTGCATGACATTTTTTGTTGTCTATTTCATCTCTAATAATTCCAAAAATTTATTTCCATGCATTAAAAATGTGTAACAAATTTTCATTGAAGAATCTAGTAATTAACAGGAATAATTATTTTCCAAAATATCAAAAGTACCACGTGCATTTAGTTTCAGTCTGACTTCCCATGTACTTGTTTTTTTTCTGAGTCACACGTTTTAGTCTGCCAGTTATGGATTTAGGTCCGTCAGTCATGTTTTTTGGTCTGTCAATCACATGTTTAGTGTCGTTTATATATTTTGGTCTGCCAATCACATGTTTAGTGTCAGTCACATATTTTGGTCTGTCTGTTCTTCCCGTTTTAGTTTACCAGTCATGTTTTCGTACAGTTTTAATCTGTCAGTGACATGTACTTGAAGGTTTAGTCTTTTTAATCACTAACCTTAAGGTGCATGTACCAAAATAGGTCTGTTGCAGCAGCGATACCCTTTTTTTAATGTTCATAAATTTTCACTACCTCGTCAATGAGTATTTTGTAACAACTAATTATATTTAGTCACTGGAGAAGTAACATAGTTTTTGTTTAACGATCTTTCTACAACAATTAACCAGTGACGCCTACAATGTGTATTCCAATAAAAATCAATCTCTTTTTCAGCTTTCCATTGAGTATTGATAAAATTTCAATCATTTTGTTCCAAGTATGAAGAAAAACGCTAATTTGCGTTCAGTGATGCAGTGATTCTGGGCATTTAATGAGCTACGAAAACTGTCAAGTTATAGCTCGTGCCCGAGGCTCATGAAAGCAAAGATTAGAATTTATTTCCGTGGATGCAGGCTTAGAATAGGCGCTGTACACCGCCTGTCTTGCCCCAGGTTTTCTAGTTAGCACTAAAATACATAAAAATTTCAGACGTTGTGTGCTATCCATGGTATTTATTTTACGTTCTGTTCTGAGTAAGATGCAAAATAATGAAAAGAATACTATACCTTACAATTTTTTGTGTATGTTTAAATTAACTATTCCATGCCAATGATGTCCACTTACGATATGTGTGAGAACTTCATCCAAGGGAGCAGAATTATTTATGCATTATTCTATAATAGCTACTTTTCTGATGAGAAGATAGTCGATACACATTATTATACCTACGTATGTAAGATTAATTTGATTCACCAAATAGGAAGACCAATACCGATCACTATCTTAAATGAAGTCTGTAATAATAAATGATAAAGCAAGGCTATGTGTAAATGAGTTCACTTTCTTTGATGGTCATCTTCCAAAGAAAGCAGTATTTCACCATTGAAATGAATTTACTTTGTTATTTTTTCACTTTGTTTATTACTTGATTGTGGGATTGACTTTGTGATTGCTATTAGGTTTGAAGAATATCCATAGATTGAAAGTTAGCCAATCAGACATCAGAATTTATGTATTCATCCTAAGTGCGTCACAACATACGCATTTTTACGTACCTCTGTAGAGCTGTTTTAATAGCGTTAATAAGTTGTAAGATAGGTGCACCTATTTCTGCACCTATCTTTAAACTAAGCTGAAGTTATCGAACTTGCCTGCAAGCAGCGTTCTTCTAGTTATAGCTGCAGTACCTGCGAATTTAAATACTTTAACCTTCCTACCGAAAATAATGTTCATATAAATAAATTTGGCGCCTCTAAAGTTTCTTATGACGGAGAGGATTGACCCTGAAGACTGGGAATTCACAGGCAAGTAAATTTACTAATCCTATTTCCGTATGCACTTCTACCTATAAATAGTTAATAGGTCATCTCATTTTCTCTTTCAATAAAATATTTTGTACATTGTTTCCAATCTTGTTGATATACACTTGAACACACGGATTCTGATATACGTTACGTCAAACCGAAGCTTAAAAATAAAAATAGTTTGCCGTGTTCAGAGGCGGTCGACATCAAGGCTAGAAGGTGACTCTTAGCTAGTAGTTCTAGTAAACAGGCGCGGCCATACTGGCAGCTCGGGGCAGGTGTTTGGCGGAGGTTCCCTGCTTGTAGCACTGAATGTCGCTTGTCGCCAACTGTTGACCCTTTTAAAAATTCAAGGAAGTTAGAATATTTGTAACTCCTTCAGTAGCCGTTATTTCAGGAAATTTTTTTATTTTAAAAAAGATTTCTTGTTAGAATAATAGGTTTTGTGCTCAATTTATGCATAACCTACTAAAAGTACATAGCCATTTCTTATGGTTAAATCGTAGGAAAAAGAATTTTGGCTGAGAACTCGTGTACATGTTTCGTGTTAGGTATTCGCGTTTTTGTTGGTAGTATGTACGTCTATTTTATCATGTTTACATATGCGTTAGCTAATGAAAGTTACTTCAATTTAATAACACTTTCTGATAAGCATTTCACATTATAATTCGTAACATATTAATACTATCCTATTCGTATTCCAAAATGTTGAGATAATTTTATTTTTAGACATCTTATTCCATCGAATAATTCTATTTCCCTTTTAATTCTTCCTGCAAAATTCGATTGGGATTAACTCCACCATCACTATTTTGATTTATCCTTGATGCGATTCACCTCCTCTTTATAGGTGAGAGAAATACGTCAAGTGTGCATAAACTGAACATGTGTTGTTCTATTTTGTTGGTGTTGATGGTTTCAATTAACATCATAGGTTTTTCATTCTCGGTGTCTAAAGGCCAATATGCAGAGCCTACGTTCAGTATATCTTACAAACAATTTCACGTATACTATTCAATATAAAATGAGCAAGTTACCTCCAGTAACGCAATTTTTGGATGTATTCGACCTTCGTGGACCTTGGATGACTTCGCTCAAGCGGGTTACATTCTGACGTCTTCCTGCACTGTTTAGACATTCCTTTATTTCCTATGCGCTATTTCAAAATGCTCTTTTCATCAAAATAACTCTTACTCATTTTTATATGAGACTACGTGTCAGCTTTGAGGAAATAATTGGTTTCTTTGTTCTTCCTCTACTGGTTACGTCTGATACTATGCATGTCTCGGACACTGCGTTGAAAACAAGCTTTGCTCTAGTCCACCTTGAATGAGTTCAGTGTTTTCTGGAGTGAATTGTGGCAACTAATTTAATTGGATCGTAGTATAGCTCGCAGTCGATTCAAGATGTCTGTTCAGATAACGTCTTATCAAAGTTATGTGAGTGGTCTGGCCAGTGCCGGTGTTGATGATTTGTCTGAGCGAAGAAACGCAATTCGGTCAATCTTACACTGCTCTTATGTTATTACATAGAAATGCGAGTATCTTTATTCATACAGATCTTGCTGGTAATTATGGGTTCAACCATGTAAAAGCTTGAAGTTTCTGAACAGATTTCACGCACACACGCTATCATTTCTAAGTGTAATACGAAGGTAAACAATTCGGTACCCGAGCATGGACGAAACTGGTTCAAGAATCTTGCTGCAAGTGAACAAAAAACCGAAAGATAATGCTCAAACGTGGAAGATACAGAGAAAAAATAGAAATAAAACAAAACTAGCTCAGCATAGAAAATCTACTTAGGGTTAGGAAACCGAAATGATGAGCAAAACGATAACGAATCATTAGCGAGCTACTTTATCTCTCTTCTGAGAGGAACAACTAAAAACAAGCTACAACAAGGTACCTCTTATGGTAGCCAGCGAGCGCTGATGTATGAAACCCTAGCCTAAGTTAATTAAAGATTTAATTGATGTAATATATGCTTTCATGCTCCTTGCCGAAGGTTGTGGGATATGTTTAGTTCTTTCCTTATGTTGTGCAGGATTTGTTGCGATGCGACTGAATAAATTTCAATTGGCTTCGCACCAACACTGAGGGTGTGGTAAAGATCAAAGAGATTCATGAATAAAAATTACAGAGCTTCTATAAATATTACATCGCTCAGACGTTATGAATAAAATCAACCATGACAAATCAATAATTATAGAGTAAAAAATATCAGCTGTAAAATACAATATCTTGATTTATCCAATCGAAAGATTTAATTTGAAATGATTTGTTAGAATTTTCTGAACATAGCTCGTATTTTTTAATTTTTTTGTCGAATGCAGAAAAATTGCACTTTTTCTATGACAGTTTCTATGAATTACTTCGACTGCACAAAGAAGAACGCTCAGTAAGCTAGCCATGAGAATTTAATAAAAATTCAGGGCCATGATGAGTTCAAACCTTCATTTATTTAATTGCAATTGAAATGAATTTTGAACATTGAGTGGTACAACATCCTCGAATTACTAAGAACCAACTCTGCATAGGTCTCTTTTATATCGAGTGTTTTTTCGTAGATTTTTCCACGTCCGCTAGATGATGTATGTATGATAACTCATGCGCTCTGTCTGTTACTGAACAAAGAGATTCTTATCTACAAGAAGTGCAGGTGTTTTTCGGTTTTGGAGCCCGGAAATTTTCTGAAACACTAGCGTGGTTTGTTGGAAAAGCGATTATACAACCAATCGTGAGGCTTTTTGGGTTCTATTTTTTGTCTCAGCTTAGCCAATACAAAAAGTGTGACGAATAGTAGAATATACATCGTAAAGGATGCTTCATGAAAGGAATTGTTGCCTGATTCCTGTCAAAGAAAAGTCTTACATAGTTAAAATAGGACAAACTGCTAGAATACGTCACTTATCGGCCCCCCAAAATTACATGTTGTACTGAAATTTGCAGGCAGTCCTGCAACTTACGAGGAGTTGGTTACTTTATCTCAATAACTTAAAGTGTGTGTCACGTAGCTTTTCATAGGGCAAAAGAAGAGTAAACCATTGAGGGAAATTAATGAACTAAAAAAGTTTTTGCCTCATTTCAGTTGAGTTGCACCTGCGCACTTCCGACGTGTCTTACTCGCTCACATGTGCGTCGTACGGACGCCCGACGTACGTGTTGTTCCGATCTCTACATCTGCATTGCCAAAAATGCCGTCCTCATAATACAGCTCGGCCCTTGTTGCCAAGTTCACCTCCGTCAGCGCCCTCTGTCAGGAGAGAGAGAAAGAGACTGCACGCATGCTCGGCTGCGTGACGTCACTCACCTTGACGTATATAAACGTACGTAGGTCGATATTCGGTCACACAGCAGCAAAGCCTCTGTCAAAGACGGACTTAAAAGCGTGTTCGCTGAACGTTGTGTCGTGTTCTATATACTTTGGTATCGTGTTGAGTGAACTGTTCTTCTCTTCAGGTAGTGGCTCTGTACTAAGTTGACCACGTAAGTTTGAAATTTATGCTCACGTAATTCCGAGTCGTGTTCTGTATTTGGGAGTTTGTTTTCAATATATATAAAGGGAAATTCCAGCTTAATAATGTCTTCATTTAGTCCTTGTTGTGAATTTTAGGTCATTACTTCTCGAGTAAGCATGTGAATTTCGGTGAATGTTCCCACTAATTGAAACGTACTAAATTTTTTCATACGAAAAAGAGAGAGCTGTGGTTATCGACAGCTGTTAGATAAGAAAAATTCAACTGGAATTCTTAAGAATGCATTCTATAGTCTCCTTGATATACAAAAGGCATTCATTTATTCACTGTGGATGACTGAGATACAAGAAATACTTATTGATTTTATTAAGTTTTAATGAATTGTTCTACGATCAATGAACTCCTTGCGCTTCAGAGAAATGTTCATTTTGGCGCACATGACGTCGTTGCGGAATTTGAAATTTTAAGTAATATTTTCTATCTACGTTTTAGACCTGATAAGAAAATGCATCTAAATTGTCGAATCTGTTTCTTAAAAAGGATTCATATGCGCAGCTTTAATCTATAAAATCATTTGACATAGGTGTAGGTTAAGCATAAAGCTGTATATTAAAAAAGAGTGCTCGTAAATAACTCTCCTACAAACGTTTTCATTGAAGTTTTATTATGTTCTTGGCCTATAAAAATAGTTGTCAAATACGCATTCGCAGTATGCGTGTTACGACATGCTGCGATCTGAATTATATTCGTTCTTTAAATGATGAAAAACAATTTTAAATTCACTAGAACTGACTAGTTGCATATTTGGTTCTGCTAGTTTTGAGACGGACTGCTTCATTTTATAACTTTAATTTCAAAATGGAATGTAAAAACTCGTACCTCTGTATATTAATGTGCTCATTTAAATATGAAAGGTTGTGAGACTTGCGGTTTCATTCTATAGCATTAGTTTAACTATGTGATATTGTAAGACGCTTTGAGTTTTTATCATTATGTTTCTGACTTTTTTCATCGTGGGATTTATGATTGTTAAAATTTGTTCGTCCTGAAACAAATGAATAATAATTTTAAAGGACTGCCTCGTTGATCTCAAATATTCATCATATAAGCAAATGAAGCTGTGTGATATTAATTAACAAGGTGCACAATGCTGAATTATACATTTTATGAGCAGTATGATTGATTACATAATATGTAGTTTGTTGCGTCCCAAAATGAAGAAAGAAAATTAGAGTAACCAGAGAATAGTGTTGTTGAAAGCATTAACCATCACTAAACTTGTATAGCCCGTGATTGAACTAATTTCCTGCACATAAACCAATATTTCACAGGGGTTTTCAATCTTTTTTACTGAAGGCTGCTGATTTGTTTCAAATTTACTATTAGCGAAGTAAAATTTGATGCAAATTATATGAGTACATCAAAATATTAAATAAACTAAAAGGTTGAATTACATGAAGAAGAGGCCAGTGAGTTACAATTCACTCTTGCAAATATTTTCAGGGATTTCTACCGAGAAGGATAAAGTTCTGGTAAAAGTGCTGGCAGAAATTTCTGTTTTTTTACTTCATTAATAATTATATTTATCATAATATCCACTGACCTTGTGAAAGTGGTTGAGTCCAACTTGTTTTAACTAGCGAAACACAGGTAAATCATTCGGCTTTCTTAATCTATTGTGAGCAGGCCTCAAGCTTACAAGTAAATGTCATACACGGTAGGGAAGCTTGGGTATAAAAAAGCTGATGAGAGTTTAGATAGAAATGGAAAAAGACGATGCTATTGACGTCCAAAAAGTAACTTATCTTGTTCAGACTTTGTTGTAACGAAACAGCCGACATCTCCATACTAAGTTCAAAATATAAGGTTTGAAAAATAATCCACAATAGATGAAAAAAATCTTTTCGTGCACAAACAGTACCCTTTGATGTCTCTTACATCAATTCTATAATCACATCAATAACTACTAGCTTTTCAGTTCACTCGATCCTGGGAACTCGAAATTAGGTCAAGAACAAGCTTCACAATATAAGGAAATATTCTGGGACCGAATGTTAGCTTGTACGTTGAGGAAGAGAGTGGAGGCAGTTCTGTACTTCCTCATGTTGGTTATCAAGAGTCTCTGGTCCTACGTAGTAAGAACAACAGGTTAGAGGCCACACAAACAAAGCTTGTTATCTGAGCGCTGTGCGGAGAGCTGAGTGACAGAGCTCTTCTTCATCGAGATAAGTTTGGCATGTCACTGTCTTCGTTTCGCTACTGATGTAATTTTGAGTAGATTTTGTGTCGAAACTTTCAACTCGTTAAATGTGACTCAGATATGAATTTTGAAAGAATGATAACAAAGAAATTGTAAGTAGACCTGTAGTATCAATTTATTGTACTGAATTTTAATTTTATGGTTGAAATATGACGTGGAATGAATGAAAATAATCAGATAATTTCTGCCAGGATTTTTTCCTGTTATTCAAAGAAGTTTTCTATACCTTCGTCACTGGATATTTGGCCTATTCACCCATTCTTTCGAATTTCATGATCAGATCCGACTATAGGCAAATGAATCTTTGAAAACGTTAGTTGAATGAAGTCAGTATAATTTAGTGAAGTTTAATTGTTATCCAAAATTTTGTTCTCGAATTATGATGCATACACGTTTCTATCGCACAGAGGTGTAATTTTGAAACACCATTACTTTAGAAGTACATCTTGAGGATGAAAATCAAATTAAACATTTGAATATTTTCTCGACAATATTGTATTAATTTATGACGCATTAAATTCAGGACTCCCAAACATTGATTATCTTGAAAACTGTTTCTGAGCAAGCAAGCACGAAAAACACTCAGGGTGCATAATTTGATAGACCGTGCCCAACTAGAAGTCAGATCGATCATGCACTGACGCATAGCTTGCGGGCCATGGTGATGGCTGGGCGAGTTCCATGACGTAGAATTTGGCAGGCGACATCGATGCGATGTGTGGTTTGGTGTGGCTTTTTTGCCTCTCCTCTAATTTATTGACAGGACTAACTTGGAAGCGTCTGTTGACAAGCGAACACATTTAAGCTTAAATTCTGTTTACTTAATTTTATTTGTTTGGTTCTGGTTTGTGGCTGTTTTAATCATTGAAATGCTGTGATTTTTTTTTCCATTTTGAGATGGATGTTATGCCATAACCGATTTGTCAGTAATCATTCTTAGTTAAATATGAGGAAATGTCGTTGATAGGAACAGACGTAATTACTTGACTGTAAAGCTTTCATAATTTTATGTTTGATACGACGATATCGTTTGAGGCAAAGTAGTTAACAACATTTACTATCTCAGGAATTTGTTTCATTTTCGCTACGCATGCTCGATGAATGCCTAAACTTTTTTCTGTATCATGCCAATGTTCAATGATACTGAAATAAAATTACGACGCTGCGACATCAGAAGCAAAAACGAAACGTTAACTAATACGAAACTTAATGCTTTCATAAGCTACACAGTACCAAATATACTCACATTTCAAGCAGCCAGAGAAGCGTCTGTAAATGCGACTCGGTTGCTGCTGCTTTCAGAAGAATATTCAATAGGTTCAACACATATGACAGGTCTAGTGATAACACCTAAGAACCTGAGATAACGCTATCATCCAATTATTCTACGTCTCAGGTGGCATATGGTGTTTATGCTACATACAAATTGCGCACTAAAGGAATGAATCAACTTCTGAATTTTGGCATGTGAAATCATACACAGTTAAAGTTCAGAGCTATTAGCATTATTTTTAACATTATTTTATTGCATCTTACTTCGTTTTATACTTTATCTATAGGTTTTTAGACTAATTTCATTAACTCGATGCTGCTACAGCCATCCATTCGTATTGATCGCCAATTTTTATGTGAACAATGATAAAATGAATTCACAAATCCAATTTTAAAAATAATAAGTTTCTCAAAAATAGGGCAGCTAAATATTTATGTTCAATAACTGTTTGCTACTTCGAGAATAGTGAGAATATATGCCTGCAAATTATTGCGTGTTCTAGTAAGTTTTTACAAGAGAGAACACGAAGCAAAGAAGGTATGTGTAAACAAGTGGTCGTTAGAAATTTTATACTAGTGAACTTTATCATACTATGTATGTTTCAAAGTCTTTGAATAGTTAATAGATGCAGATACACTCATACATAATGAGTGTATCTACAAAAATTGTGATGTATTTCGACAGACAAAGCGGATCGTAAAGTAATAAACTTAAGGTTTGCCATGTCCTTTACCTAACCGAGCGTAGTCACTAACAAAGTCCTCCATATCATTTGAAGATGATACGACGAAAATATTTCATGAGTTAGTATGAAAATGAACCTGTCGCAATTTGATTAGTTATTTGTGTCTATCTTAAGGTCATTTAACTTGAATATTTCTTGCGTAGTACGCAACAGTGAAGGGAGAGGGCAACTGCCCCTGTTTCTATTATGTCGAAGTTGTACTGATAGCCACTTCTTTAGGACCTCAATTATATGAAGACTTGAATGCCTAGGCACATTCCTGCCAGGTAAACAAACTTCGCCTTGCTCTGCTGCTCCGTCACGTGCTCGTCCCGTGGCCAAGTTACTTATCTCTAACTGAAGTCTTGCTCTACCAGGCTTTTGGAACAAACTTCTCTCTGTAGTTTATGGTAATAAGAGGTAATTAGATATAAATAGTCATTTAATTCGATTCATCTGATCTTATGATTGGAAAATAAAGTTTGAGCAAGATTAGTGGTTAAAATTTCACTAAAATCAAGGTGAAACAACCTTAAACCATCGTTTAAGGTTGTTTTACATGTTGGCTCAGCGGACTACGCGCGCGATAAATATTAGTACAAGTTAGCGCTTTGCCAATATAAGATAAAAATAAATATTGATTCTAGTGTAATCAATGAGCAATACGTATTTGTATGAAATGAAAGTCGTAAAGTACTTAATGAGGTGCATACGAGTATGATAAATATGGGTTTAGGTGTAGTGGATACACGGTCTATATTAGTAGAAAATATTGATCATTGTAAAACAAGTTTACGGTGTGCATTAACAACACATGAAAGAGTATCAACCTGGTTATGTTATTTCGTATTGAAAAAACTTGTATTTACTTTTTAACGCGTCATCATTTCAATTATAGAAAGTATGTCGATACCATTAGTATCTTTCGAAGATTGTCGATGTCAGACCACAATAAAATTCCAATGTACACTGCAGGAAATTGCATTAATTACTGACGAAGCTTACGTATTAATTTTTGTTATATTTCAGGCATAATGGCGTCAATGCTGACCAACAAAACCATGCTGGACCGCTACATGCGGCTTCCCATCCCGGACGATAAATGCCAGGTCATGTACGTCTGGATTGACGGGTCCGGTGAGGGCCTTCGCTCCAAAACTCGTACTGTGAACTTCATTCCCAAGTCTCCTTCTGGTGAGATGTTCACACTAAATTGTGCATAGTTTCGCATGCCTTTCTTGCTTGTCACTAGACGATGTGTTGCTCAATACGCGATGTATACTCGTCTGTTTGTATTAGTAGAGCATGTAGCTGTGTAGTTGCAGATGTTATGTAAAGAAACAAAACAAGAACTCAAAATATGCCGTAAGACTCCTGTCATCGATGGAAGGTCAAGTTTTCTCCTTCTTTGAACATATTCTGATCACGTGGTAAATCACACAACTACTTGTCATGCAGCTCCATTTCATTCTTGAGTAACATCTAAATTTAATTGTATAAACAGTGTTAATGAGCATGTAAACACTTTGATTGTTTTACCAACTAGAGAAATACGTAATGTTAACAGCGAATGAAACAAGCACAGCTAGTACGCTTAACTAAAGAGATTCCTCTAACCGAAAGCGAGATTAAAATATTATATTCATGTGTAGAAAGATTTATTTAGTTGCGATTTTGCACTTGCAAATTCTTATCAATGGAAAACTTGAAAGTTTATGCTTCAAGTCCTACTTTCATCTTTTGAAAACGATATTGAAGCTGTCATGTTACAATGATTTCTATTTATTTGAACCTCAAGCTCACTATGAAGTGGATAGTAAGTCTTCGTTGTGTTGAAACGCAGAATTTTATTCCCTGAGAACGGAGCTTGAAAGTTTCATTTTCTATTATTTATATACTAGACAGTGTAGTCATTGATTTCAAAGTTAGTTTGTCGATGAACAAATGTACGTTACCAATATGTCTAACTTAACGTACAAAATATATACAATTGTCAACTACGTCTTTTTCTTCGGGCAGAGCTTCCCATCTGGAATTTCGACGGCTCTTCAACTGGTCAGGCAGAAGGAAGCAACAGCGATGTGTATTTGCATCCCGTTGCTCTGTATCGAGATCCCTTCCGTCTCGGCAACAACAAGCTCGTCATGTGCGAAACTTACAAGCACAACAAGAAACCAACTGAAACCAACCACCGTCACAAATGCTTGGAAGTTATGACTAAAGCTCGGGATCAGCACCCCTGGTTTGGTATGGAGCAAGAGTACACTCTCCTTGATACAGATAATCACCCTTTTGGATGGCCAAAAAATGGCTTCCCTGGGCCCCAAGGTCCATACTATTGTGGTGTAGGAGCTACTAGAGTTTTTGGCCGCGACATTGTCGAAGCTCACTACCGAGCTTGCTTGTACTCTGGCATTAATATCTCCGGAGAGAATGCTGAAGTAATGCCAGCCCAGTGGGAGTTTCAAGTTGGCCCTTGTGAGGGTATTACTATGGGCGATGATCTTTGGATGTCTCGGTACTTCCTGCACAGGGTTGCTGAAGATTTCAACGTAGTCGTTACACTGGATCCTAAACCTATTCCTGGTGATTGGAATGGGGCTGGTATGCACTCGAATTTCTCCACTCAGGCCATGAGGGATCCCAATGGTATCGTGGAAATTGAGAAAGCTATCGATAAGCTATCAAGGCACCACATTCGTCACATCAAAGCCTACGATCCCAATGAGGGAAAAGATAATGAAAGGCGTCTGACTGGACTTCACGAAACGTCGTCGATCCACGACTTCTCTGCCGGAGTCGCTAACAGAGCCTGCTCCATCAGGATACCCAGAGGTTGCGCCGAAGAAAAGATGGGCTACCTGGAGGACCGGCGACCATCTTCCAACGCTGACCCTTATATGGTGTCTGAAGTTCTCGTCAGAACCATCTGCCTTGATGAATAAGCAAGACAACTCGATCCTCATGCGCATTGCATGAAGTGGTCGAGCTTTGAACCAAAAATTTCGAGTCATTGTATGAATGACCTGATTAATCCATGACAGATGACAAAAAGTCTTGAATTTAACGTTGGGACCTGGATAGATCAGCTCTGCTGGTCACTTTAAAAGTTTGGAATTTATTTATAGTCGTAAATTGTAACACAACAGTTGGCCAGGGCCACCATGAAAAAGATCGTATTAGAAAGGTCGTAATGAATCAAAAGGGTGTTTGCGGAGTGGATTTTTGGTGACGATTTATAGATGCCGGTGAAGACACACGAGTTTCTTGACAGTCCTGCATGTGTCCTTCGTTGGACTTCATTCCACTATATGTTCGATGAATTGAACTCCATCGCTAATTGTTACAGGTACCACTTGTAACGATTCTAGAGTTCGTAGATCTAGATTTTCTCCTTGTGTGCACCAGAGTGTATTTGTTCCACGATATCGGTATTTATTTATACTGTGTATCAATTATTCAAGGTGGCATGCTTCATTGAAGTATTTTGTATAAACTTGATTTATGTATTTTCATAAGGAAAAGAAATATTAAACCTAGGCTTAATAAAGATCAATATAAAACATAGTAGTAGCAGCTAGAGTTCGGTTAACCTTTCCTACTTCAACCACAGAAACCTAATTTGGTGTAGATGAAGGTTTTTGAACCTCGAAGAAGATTTATTGACAGGTTGCATTACTTCATGCATTCAAATGTCTTTCTAAAATTTTTTGTACGATTTTTTATGCTCAATTTTGTATAGTCTTAAAACACATGAAATATCAGTGGTAACGCTGCGGCTCGTGAACTTCCGAAGTCCCACCTCACGATGCACAACTTTCGACTTGTAAAGGCTAATTTTTATATTCTGAGAGTTCCTTCAAAGTGCACAAAGACGAACATCTAGAAAGGTCTGAGTGTACGAGAATACTGCTCGCTCTATTTGAACCTCTTGTTGACAAACTCCAAATGAACCTGGTCATATCCAACCTAAGGTCCAGATGTTATGTATTAGTCCGTATTTGCTCTTTTTCAGGAGAGACCATAATCGAGATGTAGTTTTTGTACACTTAAGGTACAAAGCAAATATTTGTGAACTTGAACGCTTCTCCTTGCCAGAGATAATTTCGTATGTGCTTTGGAAATGTGTAGTTCTCATGTTCGGTGTTCCGTACATACTCTTAAATATCATTTCTTGGCTTCATTTCAACTTAAAATGCCTTTTCTTTTTGTTCATTTGATGTCATGTGTAATTCATGATCTGTGTTTTTATTTCATGAATTTAAGTGCACATAAACTCAATATTGTTTCTTACCATATGTTCGTGTGCGTGTCAACCGAAGTACAATTCCTGAATGGGTCATCGGTGAAATAAATTCTTTAAAGTTTCTACTGGATCATTAATATGAAACTGAAATAAAACATAAATGTTAATTCGAGCATTTTACTTTTCCGAAGATATTATTTTCAAGTCATTATTTGAAATTGTATTCAAAATTGGCAACTAGAATTGAAACTAAATGTGTTATTATGATGTAGGTGTAGAAAGTAAATGAAAAGCAAGTGGACAACTATTGACGACGTGAACGTTTTCAGGAATGAAGTGCGACTAAGAACTAAAAATATGCCCATGGAACTGGAGAAAAGTAGTAAAAATATTAAATAACCGTAGTGTACAGACAGTTTGGTTTTAGCATCAAGTTAAACATCTCAGACCGAACATTTTTGGTTCAACATATACATAATTGCAACAACACTCTTACCTCATAGTTGTCGTCACGTGATGTCAGTTGTAGCATTGAACAGCAACAAAAAAGTTTTTCCATATGGCATACTAGTCAAAAACATTTATCAGGTTCAAATTGGTTTTTCATTTTGGTATGATCTGAATGACAGAAGCACGCCACATATTAATACTCCATTGATGTTTCCATGATTAAAACAAGAACTTGATTCGCGGAACTCCAACATGCAGTGAAATTAATCATCATGGAAAGATTTTCCTCGGCATGTTCATCGATTCTCATCTGTTATGCTCATTTCCTTACGTTTAATAGCCAATGCTTTCTTATAATTTTTGTTAGAACTTTCTACATTGAATTTTTTCTGTAATTTTTTCGCGGTTTCTGTTGCTGTTTCAGTAATTCTGTAATGATAGATTCCTTATATTGAAGGAAAAGTTCCACATTAATTTTGTTCACTGCTTATTCATGTAGCGCTCCATTCTTGAAATTAAATATTGTTAGTTATGTGAGCAATATGTAATAATTATTGCCTTAAATAAATATAAGACATCAATAAATTCCAAATTACTGTCTATTTCTTAAAATTATGCAAAAATAATTCCCACCTTCTATAGTTTTCTTGTAATTGACTTTGTATAATGAGACACCTTGAATCGACGGAATAAAAATTTAGAACAAGAACTAGCTTCACTTTTTGTAATTGATCTTCTCTTTGCCAGATTGTGAGCAAATGTAAATCATTTTTCTATTTTCGAGGATATAAAATGCTCATAAATTTATTTGTACACTATGACGGACTATTAAACTCGACTTGTTACTTCGCATGCTCTAAAGACGCTAATTCTGTTTGTATAGACAGGATTCCTCTCTGAATTGCTTCGTCAACGGAACACAAGTATTTCACTATGTTAAACTTTATTAAAAATCTACACAAAGGAACTAGAATAACCCATCAAACTATTCATTTCATGCTTCACAGCATTTCCAATTCTTATGCATGAAGATTACTTTTCAATAATTTTTAATAGCCGAAAGATGCCAAAAGAGTTTCGTGCATTGAGATGCATGGTAAGATGAAATCTTACGTCGATGTAACGTACAACTAAAGAACAGCTCGGGCAATGCGTCTCTAACAACCAACTATGTAAGAACAACCGCCTAGTGTCCTCCAACTGTGATCACACGCTCGTGTCCTTTGTGGTAGTGTGAACTGTAGTTACTGTTGTTGCTATTGGAATTTTCACTGTTCCCTTTACCACGTTTTACTGGTTGGAACAAAGGAAACATCGTAAACAAGGGAAAAATCAACCTACCTTCAGACCTGGGGCTACATGGACTAGTTTTCGAAGCCCCAAATAAACACGAAAAAGAAGGAGACTGTTGTTGCTACCGTTACTACTGTCGGTGGGGCGCTTCATCCTCTCCAAGAAGGTCAGCATACAATCAGTATTTTAAAGCTCTGAGTTGTGTTTTACTTCGTGTAAAAACTGTCGTGTTGTATGTAATATAGACCAGTTACGGTATTTTGAGACTTGGGTCGTTATGGAAATGTACATCAAGTAACTATGCGGTAGATTCTGAACATGTAGCATGCAATCAGAAAATGTTCGGAATGTTGACTGAAATTGTGCATAGGTAAATGTTTAAAAGAAAACTGGCACTTCAAAAGGAAATGCTAATTTTGTCTCTTAACACGTTGACTCCGAAGTGGTACGTATGTGTACCACTTAGGTTAGGTTCTGTAATTTTTTCAGATCCTCCTAGTAACTATGCGTACAAAGTGAAGTTTTACACCAATCAGGCAATCGGAGTCAACGTGTTAAAAGCTATTGAAATGTCCTTTAAACTTTATGAACACTTTCTTTCTGTAGAATTCGAAAGGAAATCTTCTCATCTGAATAAATACAATATTTCTTCAAAACATGAACGATTGGTGGTTAACATTTGTTGGGGACCATCGTCCCTATAGGTTTAGCTCGAAAAAGTATAGTTTCATGCCCACAAGAGAAATAGCATAACTTGAGAAAGGCAGTCAGTTGAAAATGGAAATCTCTGAGCTTTTATTTTAAGTTCTGCGTTGTCTAAATGTGATATGAAAAATGAGGCCCAAAACCGGGTCAATAATGATAAATGGTGTCTAATAAATTTTACAAGACGGTTACTTATCTTACTGTTAGATAAGTACATCGTGATTGTCTTTCATGGTTTCAAACTGAAGTTTGGGCATGTGTTGATGTGACTAAAACGCTCATGTACGCGATGTTCAATTAGTTGGATGGAAACGGTAAAGAAAAACATAAAATTTCCCAAAAATGAATCTATTGAAGTTATTTGTTTTCTTATGTTTCATTTGTGCATTTGATCCCTATTTCAAATATTTGTGAAGATTTTTATTCCATCGGAAAATTTTCAAACTGTAAATTCAATGTTCCTTCATTTCTTGTACATCTGAGTAGAGACAAGGACGCCACGAAAGGTACTATATTTCTAACTGAACTAAATCAATACAATGTCTATTGGCGGTAAATTCCAGTAAGAAATTGGTATCGTTTATGAAGCCGAAATGGTTTAGAAAATTTTAATTAAAGTATTAAGTCACATTAAGTCCTAACTCAATTGACTAGGCAAATAATAAATAAAAAATGTTATCAATAAATTTATTTCTCAGATATGCATGTCTATTTTTTAAACTATTATTTATTCCATGAACTTTATTGCTGCCATCTAACGGACATCAATATAACAAAATTGCCTGCAGAAATGTCTAAGATACAACGGTCTAGCAGTATTTTTGTACTCGTTGAAAGCAAAATAAGATTTTCAAATTTCAACGTTTATACCTACATCGCATGCTCTTAGACGTTACTCGCTATTATAAATATTTTCTGAAAAATGTCTTTTCTTTTATCGATAGTCGAAAGAACAATAGCAGAAGAGGACATCCTTTTAAATTTGCTGTCGTTCTGAACTTTCTGTAAATTTTCTTTCAAAGATTTTTTCATAACTTACAAAATTACTCTAGAATCCTTTGGAGACGCGGCCTCTATGAAGTGCCCTAACTAACCTTCAATAGAGCCATTCCCTCTGGGCGACAGAATCTGGTTTTATTTTCATAGTGAACAGGATCTCGTTTCAAATCATCATCACCATCCCATGACGTAAGCTGCTTGAAGTTTCCGCGAACTCGCGCTCGAGAAATAAACTTTCATTCATGTAGTCTTTTTCTGATTATAATGGGCAAGTTATTTTATCTTTCAAAGTGCACTATTTGGCGTGGCTTATCAGTGTCCAGCAGTGTATTGTACTATCATACTAGTACGTTTGTCACTCTGCGTCAGTTAACACATTCATTCGGGTATGACCCACCGGTGGGTCACTCAGGTTAGGTTCTGTAATTTTTTCAAAGCTTTCTAGCGACTGTATGTGCTAAGTAAAGATTTGCACCGGCTAGGCAACCGCACTTAACGTGTTAAATGGAACATATAAATTTTATACCTCTAACAACTTTTCAGAAGTTATGATGTATTAACCCTTCAAACTTTAATTGTGTACTGTTGATATGTTCATTTCAGCAGTGTATTGAAGTCGCCTTCTTTGTAGAATCTAGGGTTCTGTGCAACCCTTTGCAAGGATCTCTACATTAAAAGTTATGTTTCCAATAGGAACCTGTTTTCATCCACGCAGCTACTGCTTCCTTTTTTAAATGCATTTTGCTTTGAAAAAAAGGAAGTTGTGTAGCTGCATCCTGTGGAAGAGGCTTGTGATCCTTAATAAATCTGAGCTGCCTAAGTGCAGATTTAGCAGGAATAGTTGTACAAAACTTGTACCTTTAGTTTCGTGGTTAGGTTTTCCCCAGATTTTTTATACTTTTCGTGAGCGTTCCAAGCCCTGAAACTTGAAATCATTTGTTTCTGTACTACAGGATTTCCATAAAGTCTCTACCATTTCAACCATTTCATTATTAAAATGGTAAAGAGACTTTATGGACACCCTATAGATCCTTTATTTGCATCTTTTAGTACTCTAAGATACAGGTATTTAAAGGTTGAAGCACAACAATCCAGATACACTCTGTGCTTCAGTAAAATGAACCCTACTAGTTGAACTTTCAATTGAAACAGTGTTTGATATGAATGAAAACACGTTATGATGGGAAATTGTATTCATGAATGTATTCTCTGGTTCTTTAAACGTTTTGTGCGAGTTAAAGACATGAATAATATTTAATGATGGATAAGTAGTGAGCAGAATAGTTGATTTTACACTTTACATTTATATTTAATGTGTGGCAGCGGATGAGAACCGGCATACTTAAAACTACGTCATTCTTGTGAAAAATTGTAGATTTATAGGCGTCTGGAGTTAACAGCATTTGATTTCATAAAGTATCCATTTCTTTTCCAAATAAAAGGATAATTTTCTTCCAACAACTTGAATTGTACGTGTTCGTTTCTTTTTAACGTATGAGGAAAAAAGAATATCCGTGTCTTTAAATCTGCAGTTGTATGTACGAGTATGACTCTGAATAATAAGGCTATGTGATTCTATTTATTTTACCATAAAACACCAAGTCATCCATCCACTTTTACCACCGTTTTTTGCCTCTTATGATAGAATGATACATTCTGTCAACGTGTGCAGTGTTATGTATTTGAAGAACTACGATTGTAAGAACATGACTCATTCTATCTTCGTACTTTTCTCACATTCAATTTTATTTTCAAATTCTCTTCAATTCATTGAAAAAGTGATGGCACCTGTACCTTCCTGTATCCCTAATACTGCACCATAAGGTACTTCATCACTAGTGCTGCACCATCAACACACTTCATCACTAGCGCTGCACCATCAACACACTTCATCACTAGCGCTGCACCATCAACACACTTCATCACTAGCGCTGCACCATCAACACACTTCATCACTAGTGCTGCACCATCAACACACTTCATCACTAGTGCTGCACCATCAACGCACTTCATCACTAGCGGTTCACCATAAATTTGTTTGTCCTCAGTACCAACCATCAACGTACTGCATAGCGTCGTACATCCCACTTTCTTGTTTGTAGTTTAATTAGCTCAACCTAAGCATGTAAAAATTCACATTTAAAAGTTTTACCTACCCTAACTCATTCCTAAAACAATAGAAAGTGTTTCTGCTGGCAGAAACATCGGTTAGCCTACGATGTAAAAATTTTGATACTAGGTTTCAAGTCGTCCCGCAAAGCGAACTGAAATGCAAGGTTGTTGTTCCGTAGATTTAAAGCTATTGCACTGGCCTGAAGCGGCGCTTGAGGAGTAAAATATTCCTAATATTCATAGTAACAGCAGTCTGAAGTACACTCCTCAGTTGAAAAATTTTCATGACGACAGTGCTATCACTTCGGCATCCCTAGCACTATGCACGTGTTTCGATTGGTCCTCATGCTTGGTTCAGTAAGCTTACAATTTTCTAAAGCGTTTTCGTCCAAGTATTTGTGAGAATGTTTTGACAAGCCATTGATCTACATATATTGGCCTCATATTCTTATAAATTTATGATATAGTTTTTCTGAAAATGTCAGTTGTAAATTTCATACTTCTAATGAACTCCTAAATTTTGTGTCCTTTAGATTCAATATTTAAAAAAGTACAGAGGTGGAGATCTGAGACACCTTTTCTCTGTGCCCTCTTCGCTTCTTCAGGAAATTATGTAAGTGAGACAAAATTCCATTTTCTGTTTCTTGCTCTGTTTCCCAATGGGAAACATCGGTGTGTGCAACCGAAATCTCCAATGAGTTTTCAGTTGTATTTATTTTCCTTACGTCTCCTTTTCATCTCTTCGATTTGCAAATATAAGTTCCCTTTTTATCAGCTGTACCGAGCTGTATTGAATAAACATTAAAATTTTGCCCCCTCACCCGTTTCCATTTCACTTTGTATCATGTTCTCGTACAATTTTGTATCACGTTTTCGTTGCACTTTGTATCACGTTTTCGTTGCACTTTGTATCACGTTTTCGTACAATTTTGTATCACGTTTTCGTACAATTTTGTACCACGTTTTCGTTGCACTTTGTATCACGTTTTCGTTGCACCTCGCATCACGTTTTCGTTGCACTTTGTATCACGTTTTCGTACAATTTTGTATTACATTT
>VCRD01000041.1:3737-23874 GCA_006783055.1 Trinorchestia longiramus | reverse complement strand
GAATTGCAGCATGTAATAATGTCTCTAATAATATTTTGGAATATGATATTATTACGGATTATTGTATATTATTGCCTAACCAAGACAATGATGTGAAATAATGTTATGCATGCTATTTTTTGTGTACGGCCCATTTTATTATCAGGCACAGTAATTGCATTTTTTTTCGAACACTTCACATTGCATTCCTCATATTGCATCCGCAAGAATTAATAAGCTCTGTGTTTACCAGACACACCACCTTATTCACTGCGCGTTCTTCATTATATGGTGCTACTTAAATTAACTGCTTTTATATTCTACTTACGAATTTGACAGTTCGTGCTTCGAAAACGAAATGAGTGGTTGCCCGCCAACCAATAAACTCCGCCTCTCCAACCTTGTCCTGGTATATAAATGATCTGGACGTGGCGTGAACCCGGGAGACGGATTCAGACTTGAGTGTTAAAAGAAGGTCGTGCGACTGCGTCTAGGTTGTTCATTGCGTCGTTTCAGAGAAACGCTCTGCCCCTCTGATTTTGCCACTCATTTTTCAACGCAAAAATTTTTACGGAACACGATATGGTAAGGACTAAAGAAAACTTGAGTTAAACATTCAAAGTTTGAATTATTATTTCAATCTTTTTAATTTGTTTTCATTTTTACAATATTACAATTGATTAGTACGGATAATGTTTCACTTTTGTCTTTAATCTCTTTCTTCCTGTTTGACTTCATACAAAAATATGTTACAGGTGATAACTATACATTATTTTCCCACCATATGCTTGGTAGTGTTTCTAACCAATCGAGTCATAAATTTTAGAAGAGAACAATCAGCTTCCTGTTCAATTTTACTACACAGTATGAGAATGATCATTTGTTACATCAGTAAGTAGGATTTTTAAATGTTCTTTTGTGTCTGCATATTTGCAGTTATCTATCTTTTCTTTTCTACATAATTCACTTTATTTATGCGCTTCACGCTCTACTGTAGTTTATTGGATTGCTGTTGGATTACGGAATGTTGTGCTGTTCCGTAAAATAGTGATTTTTCAAAAATAGTGATATATATAATAGTAATATATATATTACGGAATGTTGTGCTGTTCCGTAAAATAGTGATATTTTTAAAAATAGTGAAATTTTTCAACAGCCAATACAAACTGAATATATTCATTCATACCATCAGTTAAGATGTATCTTTTCTATTAATTTCGGCGCCGTTTGAGTTGTGTATTTCATTGCAGTGAAATTTTTATAATTTTTACCAGCTTCCTCTGAGCGCTACCTCAGCCGCCACCAACAAGACGGTTTTAGACCGCTTCATGGGGCTGCCCATACCAGACGACAAATGTCAGGTCATGTATGTCTGGATCGATGGCACTGCTGAAGGACTTCGGTCAAAGACAAGGACCATCGACTTTGTACCAAAAACCCCGTCCGGTGAGTTGGTCACTTCAGTATCGATTCATTTTGGTGCTTCCTAACAATCACGGATACAGTTGGTACAGATACATCTCTCTGAATTAGAACCTTGTGCTTTTCAATATAATATTAACAAGTTTAATGGATCCGGTGTCTAGGTTTGAAATGAGCTCGAGTCAAGAAACCCATATCAAACAATAATTCTCGTGTTTATTATCGTATTTCAGAGCTTCCTGAGTGGAATTTCGATGGCTCTTCTACTGAACAAGCCGAAGGTAGCAACAGTGATGTTTATCTTCGCCCAGTGACTTTGTACGCAGATCCCTTTCGCCTTGGGAAAAACAAGATTGTACTTTGTGAAACTTACAAGCACAATAAACTTCCAACCGAAACCAATCGCCGTAAATCATGTTTGGAAGTTATGACTCAAGCTAAGGATTTCCACCCATGGTTTGGCATGGAGCAAGAATACACCATTCTGGACGTGGACAATCATCCCTTCGGCTGGCCTAAGAATGGCTATCCAGGACCTCAGGGACCATACTACTGCGGCGTTGGAGCTAACAAGGTTTTCGGTCGAGATGTAGTGGAGGCTCATTATCGAGCGTGCTTGTATTCCGGCATCAAGATCTCCGGTACTAATGCTGAAGTGATGCCTGCGCAGTGGGAATTCCAAGTAGGGCCGTGCGAGGGAATCGAGATGGGTGACGACTTGTGGATGGCGCGTTACTTCCTACACAGAGTAGCTGAAGATTTCAACGTGGTCGCTTGCTTGGACCCGAAGCCAATCCCAGGAGATTGGAACGGGGCGGGAATGCACTGCAACTACTCTACTGAAAATATGCGTAAGCCTGGAGGTATGGAATACATCGAAAGGGCCATTGAAAAGCTTTCTAGCAATCACGTGGCTCACATCAGAGCATACGATCCTCATGAAGGTAAGGACAACGCTAGGCGACTCACTGGACTTCATGAGACATCTTCTATCCACGACTTCTCAGCTGGCATTGCAAACAGAGGAGCGTCCATCAGAATTCCCCGTGGTTGTGCGGAAGAAGGCTTCGGTTATCTAGAGGATAGAAGACCGTCGTCCAACGCCGATCCTTACGTAGTGTCTGAAATCATCGTGAGCACTACTTGCCTTTCTTAACGGAGTTGAAGACATTTCTCCGCAGGCCGTATATTCAGTGTATATTCTTCCTCACGCATTCTTGCCACGATTATCCCTCGGTCGCATATAATTGCAGACGTTTTCAAAGTAACTTTTAAGGCTCCATGAAATGTCTGATTGATAAAGTTAGGTTTGTTGAGAGAATTCGGGGACTCTCAATCTTGTGTGAGAGTCAAACTTGGAGGTATTCAAAAAAGTAAGTTTTGCGTAATTTTAATTACAACATTTCTTGTATTTTTTGGAGTGAAATGCCTGAGCAGACTGACTTCGAGATCTCATAAAATAAAGTGGTAAATTAAACCTGTTGCTTGAATATTATATGACATGTAAAAAGTTTTAAATTTCGAATAAATGTGTTCATTTTCTGAGGCATTCAAACATTTTTATTAATATACTAGACTTGCATAGAAATTCTAAATCATTCGATTACAGATTTGTTGGAATCGAAGATTTCATCAAACTAAAAACATGTTTCATATTGTATTTCAATGTTTTATTTTTGATCGTTTAAATTGTTTGAACATTGCATGAACATGCTGTAATATATTTTATTAATAGTTCTTGTTTATAACGTTTATATCCTACGTGAAATCTTACCTAAGTCAATTTTTATCATTGTATAGTAGGACTATAAATGGATATGAACCCCAAAAATCATAGTTTTCACCACGAATGGGTACACTTTATGGTAGTAGATTCTATGTAGTTGAGTACTCTTATAAGTGGTTTTAACTTCATCTACTCGTACCTAGTCAGTCACACTCGAAGTAGTCCTTTGAAAATAAAATTGAGAGTGAAGTATGGCATGTCCAATCCTTCTCTACTTCACAATCGATTATAATCGTCACGAAATAAAACATATTGATGTGCATAACTTCTAATAAATGATGGATTCTGATCAGTGCTTAGCATTGGTCAAGCACGTAATAGCTCTAATTTGTACGCGAATAAACCCACATAGTGATCTTCAACCGCTAGATCCACGGAAGAACGTAATGTGTTCGATTTAATTGACAAAGAAGCAAACTCTGCTGAAGTACGAGTAGATGAAAGCATATTATATATCAGAAGTATTTCGAAGAACTAGGTGGCAGCAACAGGTCACAGAATCGAACAAATTTTGGCTTCAGTCTAGCGTTGTGGAAGCCATGGAACTGAAAACCATGCCCATTGTTAAAAACAAGCTATAATTTAACCTGAAATAGCTTTGATTTATGTTACTAGTGAGTTTTAAAGTTCAAGAAAGTATTAAGTAGAAAAACTAATTAACTTGTGAAACGATATTGACTGACTGTGAGTGATTTCAACGATTCAAGTTAAGTTAATCGTACTTTTATTCCTTTGTACATAATAAGGCACTACAAAGATAACAAATTGTCGTTTCAGAAGACTAGAAAGAAGTGAAAAATAGTTAAAAAAAAAAAACACTAAAACTGTCGTCGTCATTCTTCAAGACTATGATTAGTACTCCTACAAAATTCTACCTATAAATTACATCGATCGGCATCGATTTTTTAGTTTGGGGTTAGCAATGAATTCAAATTCAGTTTAAGGCATTGTAAAAGAAAACCGAGAAGAATGAGATTAAACAATAAAATACATGATTCCAATCTATTATGTTCAATTCATATGTGATTTACGACCTAGTCACATCAAGGAGGATCATAGTCGATAATTAAAGATAATACTTCTTGTGATACGCCTTAGCTACTGCTGGCTCTTCGAAAATACGGAACACTTTCCTATATCTTAATACGGACCACAAGATGAGGATGAAAATACAAATGAAAAAAATGCTGCGTAACTCGTTCTTTTTGAAATGGTCAATGAAAGTTATTCGTCATACAATCCGACGAACGTTTAAATGAAGAGGATGACTATTCGAAGTTATGATGAACTCGAAAAGGACCTTACTTGAAGGGAATAGAAAGGAATGTAAGACCCAAGTTAGCATGTAATAATGAGAAGAATGGAAAACTCTACCTCTGTAAGACGCTTGAAATCCTAGCTATACTTTTTGTTGTAAAATGTTATTGCTTGTACGAGTATCTTTAATTCAATTAATTTTGCCTATTGTATAGGTTTACTTCTGTTCTAATGTTGAGTTAGAGCTAATGCCGCTAGAAATATTTTATGCCTTTGAGATCTGCGTATTGGAAATACTGAAAAATTTAATGCATTGCCTCAAGCTCGTTTCTTTTCGCTTACACAGAGAAGACGATATGGCAAATATTTAGATTGGAGTACAATATTTGAAAAGTGTCAAATTCTTTATGAGCATTAAATAAATGATGATTCAAAACATGAAGCTCTTGTGTAAAGAAAAACTATGACTTGATTCTAATCTTTTTAGTAGGAATAGCATAACTTCGCTTTATTTTCTCGAGGTTTTCTGCTGTTGGAACGATCTGAAGACAGAGCGATCAGTTCTACTTGACGTATATTTTGTAAGTGCTTAAATAATACAATTTAAGTCTCCAATTTCATCGTCAGAAGTTTTACACTTTTACATCAACACTTTTACATCCATGCAGTTTCTACTATTTTCTTCTAGTACGTACATACATGAGGATGCATACGCAACTGAACTACAGATCAGACGTTTTCTGCGAAAAAACTTTTAACATTAACTGCCCATTCAGTTCTGCCTGACTCGATACTATGCAATGTTAAAATTGCACGGTTTGAGTAATCTTCCACTAAGTTCATACAAATTTTATGTTTGTGTTTCATTTTATTCAATCCTTTTGAGAAATCATCAGAGCTTAAAACAAATTTTAGCTCATTAGTATCGTAAACTAAAATCAATCTTTCTTCATCCTAAATTCATTCACAGTGTGTTGAAATGTGTATCTATCTTCATAATTCGTTTTGGATGCAACGAAATTCCTTTATTCTTCAATGCTTGAAAAAGATATCAAAAAGTATTTCCTCAAAGAATAGAGGTGAGAACAACCTCCTACACAGCCTGCAGAGCTGAGGAGTGCCGTCATCAGGACTTGTTTACTGCAGGGTCTTGTTTTCTATTTATTTTCAACGCAGGAGAAAATAATGAAGGACGAGGGAACAACTGACTACTCAGGGGAACATACAAAGGGCTTCTTGAGATGCTCTAATCTCATCACAACACACGTGTAACATGAACTTTTAATATAAAATCTAACATTCATTTTACAGAATTTTTCAACTATTCTCCCTCGTACACGGGCAGTAAGAGTACGGTATTGTTTGAGAAATGCCTTCTTAAGAATGAGGGGTGAACCCCCTCGCATTGATTGATGTAACAAACTTGGAACATATTATATCAATGATTGTAGGGGCCGAAATTCTGAATTGCGCTATGAAATTTATTAGGTAATTATTTATTGACCACTGATAGTTAGTGATAACATTTTTCGTATACCCAGTAATGTGTAACACTTTTAGTTGTTATTTAGAATTTAATGTTTGTATGATTCCAAACTCTTCATGCGTTATTAATCACGTGGCGTTGATGCATGGGACTGAACCAGGTAATTCACAAGACTCTTCTATTCTTAGCTCTATTCACTGACTGCAATTTAGCTCCCAACATTATTGGATATTTTCAAAAGCATATCCCTTAAGACGCAGCAGGTGTTGAGGTAAGAATTCAACGGAACTGCTGTCCGACAAATTTTGATTTGTGCTTCTTTTAAGCCTTGGCGTTAGTTTGAGGAATACGTAACGTAGGACGCGTTTTCGTCTCTAATATTGGTATTCTTTTGAGTAACTGTTTACATCATCTTTTGCTTCATTTGAGATGACGTAGCCTGTTTTATAGCCTCTACTCTGAACACGTGATGCGAATAAATGATACGTCGGTATTGTGTGTGACTTTGACCTTGGAGGCAGCTGTGGCAGTGACATGCTCTGTCTTTGAGCCATTTCCGTAATGTACTTTATTTTTTTGTCGTCTTGGTACGTTGAGCAACGCTTTACTTTACCCGTTGTAGCCCTTATTCTTACCAATTGAAACTAACTTTGTGCTTTATCAGAATAATTTTTCATCCTATCGTCAGCACAATATCTTTTTCTTTCATTGTATACTGTATAGGTTGTTTTATTTTCTACATCATATTTTAATTCAAGACTTAAATTTTACCTGAATATTTAGTGTGCATATGAGTGATTATTATTCCTAGTGACCCACTATGTCTACAGCAGTGCTGGTCGTGGGACCATGTTATGATGTTCGTTTGTAGTTGAATTAAGTCGTCTTTTCTAAGAAGTAATCACGAAGTCTCGGTCCAAAATTTAATATTTTTCCTGCAAACGTTCTCAATTAGATTTTAATCAAGAGGGCTTCAATATTTTCTGTTCTGGTCGGTGTGTACTGAACAAAGCCGCACTTATGATGAAAATCAAAACAATATAGAAATAAACGCAAATGACTGTAGCTAGATCACCAGAAAGTTGGAGCGAGAAAGACGGAGTTACGGCAATGTGGGTCCTCGCTTGTCATCTCTAATACTAAGATGACTAACCCCCGTTGGTACTAATCCTCGTTCTTCAAAATACGTACACCACACTGAGTGCTAGAACAACAGATTGAAAATAGCTCCCTAGCCAGCACTGAATCTATATAAAGTGTGCCAAATGTAAAGAAGGTTCTTTTCTATTATATCTGTACGTATACTTTTTTCTACATCAGTTTTGCCCACAGAAGTTGATATTGCTGTGACACTTGGTGTCATGAAACTTCTTCCTTTTGTCTGATGGCCTTAAGAAGGTCCAGGATACGCCGCCCAGACTGGACCTCCAATGCCGATGCACCAGGTGCTGGGCGGTACTGTGCTGGGCATGCCTTAGCAACTAATCGTAGACTTCGAAAACAGATTATACGTAGCTGAGGATATACATAGATTGAAATCACTGATTGAATGCAATCCATAGACATTATGAATGGTTCAGGATTGTATTGCAGTAAGTTCTATCGCTGACAAAAAGCTCCTCATTCGTTGACAAACATGTGAAGTCACTCTTTTTACAGATGGTGCAGCTTTGGGCAACAACTCAACCTACCTTCTGGCTTGGAGCTACACGCACTGCTTTTTAAAGACCCCGTAAACACGACATAGACGAAGAAGACGAGGAGAGAGTTAACACCATTCTTAAACAAGGTTCGTATATTTTTATAAATTTGTGTAGACTCATTTGTCAGCCAGTATTGATTTTTGTCCTCTTACTAGCAGGAACAGCATTGCATGTGACCTCGTACATTAACTAGAGCTATAAAATCTATTTCTATTTAATTTTCCTAGTCATGCGCCCGTATGGTTAGTCATGCATTTTTGTAACCCCTTCATTACGAGTCTATTTTTAGTTGGCTATTTTATGGTATTTCTACTATGTGCAAAATATTCTTGCGTAAATAACACGGAAATATCATTTTGAACGTGCACTTTTTCTCGATCCTAGAAAGCGAAACCAAACCTTACAATCTAACTATCATGAATGTCTGGCAAAGCAACAGCTCCAGCATAACGTTTTTTTCAACAGTCTTCCATTTCATGGTACTCGTGTATTCTTTTTATCAGCTGCGGCTGATAAGATTCAATAATATCACTTGTGGTCATCTTGCAATTAAGCCTCAAACGCGTTGCTATGTATTGTATATTTTCTGCTAGGCAAATTAAACTTCCTACCGTCTATCTAGAATAGAATAAAAATAGAATAAGGTAATAGAAACGAGCCTTTTGGCCCATTCTAGGGTTGATAACAAAGTCCCATGCCGTCTGAAGTAAGGGCATCAATCATGCACGTACATCTTAATCCCTTAAATCAATTCAGTCACGTACACGCATTTCAATCACAAACAGGCATTTCAGTCACGCACATTTATCTCAATCAAACACTGGCTCTGGGAGTTAGGGACATGGATTCAGTACGTCAAAATACCGGGGGCATCGTAATCCAATATTTGTCGAGACGATTTTTGAATGTATTCACAGTGACAGCAGAAATAATGTTTTCGGGCAGCTGGATCTGATCGTTCTCTGAAAACATTTCTTCATCTTATTAAATATCTGCTTAGTTTAAATTAATTCAAACTATAATATTTCACCATTGTTATATGCCTTATGCACATTCATTAAGTCGTCTGGGATAATATTCTGTGCGTTTTTGGCGATCACTACGTCCGAGTACGTTTTCTATAAATATTCACACCCGTTGTCACTCACTCTAATGCCTAAGTTCCATGTTTTCATCATTTTGGTCTAGAGCTGAGCCATTTTACCGGTTCAGAGGTTTTTGTGGTGCTGACTTTAAAACATAGAATATATTTGGATGGCGCAGGCTGCGAAGAAAATTTCTTGCAATCAATCTGCAAATTTTGCCCTAGTATTCCGTGGGGTCTGGCAAAATGTGAGTACAAACAAGCTTTTTTAGGTTATTCTCTCGTGTGGAACATAAAACACATCAGCGAAAGTAGAATCACTTGCGTTAAGAAGTTCACACTCATGATTTTTGTCTCGCACAAAATCAGTAACTTCCAGTAACTTTATTTTTCAAGGTTGCGCTGTGTAATATTGAAGTAGTGCATTCAATAAGAATATCTGTTGGTATTTGTTTACAAGAAGAACTGCTCTACATTTTAAAAGAAGTAAGATTTATAGAACGTCCATATGAAATTTATCTAAGTGAGGCTCTATTACTCTTATAATAATAACAAATTGTTTATTGTTGCAGTTGATCCAGATCTGAGCTCACAAACAAATCAGGAACTAATATTTTTTATTATAGGGATTATTTATGACAATTTAATCAATTTGTGTTGAAAGGCACCGTCTGAATGAAGCTGCACAAAAATGTTATTTTAATACGTGCTTTGAATAAGCAGTTACCTGTACTACAGAACATCAGAGAATTTGAAGCAGGAATTAACTAACCTATAGTTTTTAATACAGTAAAAGCAAGAATGTAAGCTTTTTCAAGTTCATATTGAATGAAATTATGTTGTGTGAGCAAAATCTTGTTAGCAATGAGTGTGTTTACATTATATCATACGGTGGCAGGGATAGAAGTACGACTCTTATGAGTAAAATGTGATTAATCCTTTCACTTTTGTTGCCAGACATTTTGGCCGCTCCGCACAGCAACACAACCTCTCCACTCTGATAAGATAAACAGTAGAGTTTCTCACAACCTTCACAATCAGACTATCTATTGCTTCGCTTGCCCGATACCAGAGGTATTAAATTTATAATTTTCGTTAACAAGCTGCCTGAGAACTTCAATCCTTTTACAACTAATAACCAACGGTTAATAACCCTTCGTTTAAAATCGTTCCTATTAGACGATTTCACTTTGAAAAATGCTATATTTTAACACAACAGAAAATTGTTGAATAAAATATAACCTGCTGAAATTTCATATAATAGCTTCTACATCTCGTAAAATCATTACTGGCGATGTTCAGCGTTCCATCCTCTACGTTTACGCATTGCACTTTTTGTCAGGCTTGTAAATTTGGTTTTAGGTTTTCACCATTCAATTCTATATAGAACATTTCATTTTCTGGTGAACAGAGTTTCTACGTTCTACTTTGGTTTACAATTCAATGACCGTGAAACATTAAAGAACTGTATATAGTTCAAAGCTTAAATTTTTATCTTTTTTGTCCATGTAGTTGCGAGCAAAATCTAGAATCCTCGTATTTTTTCAGGACGATATCAATGAAATACATGCATATTTTGAAATGAATATGTAATGTGTTTTTCTCTTACCCAGCATTACATCTGTCAGCTCTGGGACGTTATTCTTGTCCCAGCTTTAAGAGAAGCTTGAAAACATGCGCCTTTAGGCGAGAGCTGCAATCTAAGATAAGTTCCTGGTTCGTAATGAAGAGAGGTTGAAAGAATTATGAAATGCTAAACAGTGTTCTTATCTCATACCACGCAATTGTCACCTGCAAACGAGTCACGGAGCAGTCCTCGAGCTCGTTGCGACATTTTCTGCTGCTCGGACGTTGCGACTACTATACAGACTGCAATAATACAGTTACAGGGGCAGTAGTTTATGGTTCTGCATCTCACACTCAGTGAATGACTGAAGGAAAATGATACGTTAACAACGTAAGACCACATACCTCAGATCTTGAGGTTCTCTAAAGAAATGAAACGCAGTATTGTTCTACGTGTAGTTTTATCATGGTGTGAGGTGGATTACGCAACCTACATATTCATTTCTTGTCATCAGTTTGTTAGTCATCCCCGCTCTGTCACTCTGCTAAGTCTGCATGTGCTGAGACAACTTTCAATGATAGAGATGATGCACGACTGTATACAAATCAGTAAGTTTTACATGAACTATGGATGTTGTTTATTAAAAGAAAAGAACGATCTGACTAAATCTGATGATAAAATTTAATGAACTTGTACCTGCAAGTACATTCATTTGCAATCGAAGCAGCAGAACGGAATTTATGATGCAGTAATTCAAACATTTGATAGTCATTAGTCATTGGAGATTTATTATTATGAAGAAGCTCCTTTATTTTTTCAAATTTTGTGTGTAGACCAAAGAACGTTAAAGTAATGTTATAGTTCCTGTTTGGTCAGATCCACCAGGAAATATTCTTCAAACTGAAATAAAAATATTTGAAAAATAAAACGCTCTAATTACGTTTTAAGTTTTATTCTGAAAAATAACTAAATTCTATTCCATATTCTGTGCTGTTATATTTACGGCGCTTATTATAAATGAATTATTGTCATCAGAAATTTTTGCAAAACTTTTGGAATCTATATGTATAGTAGCCCATTTTTTCTTAATTTAAATCATAGTATTCTTCTGCATGACCCTTACATGAATTTCAAGTAATATTGACTTGAGACTTTAACGCAACAATTCTTAGCTTAGTAAAATATACAACTCAGTTGTCCAAAAATCCGGTTCCGAAAATTCAGTGATGACGTCACACCTATTCGTCGTGAGGTGTCTAGTTTTTGTAGTTGCTGTGGTTCGTCAAGAAGTTGCTGCGAGAATGGGCTGTAAATTTGATGTGCATTTTCATCTTGAAGGCCACGTACGTGAGAAGGTAACAGTGATTACTTTTCTTTCAGTGCCGTGTAGCAAGATATGTTAGCGAGTTGAATAGAAAATGTTTCTTATGTGTAAGTTCTTTTCACCCAATGGCCGCTCATTTCTAGTTCCAAAGTTTTGAACGAGACCAGTTCATGCATCACGCGCAAATTTTTAGGGTGATCAAAAAACTTCAATTAAGTTCTTTGACAGGAACACCTACCAATAAATTTTTCTTGGTTTAACACCATAAAGATGACCTTATTGAGTTGTTATAGTTCAAATAACTACTAGTCTTCAGTTTTCAATTTTTATTTTTTTTCTAGAAATGAGATGTGTGACCGTTCATTTTTGAGAGTGGCTTCATAATGGGAAGAATTGATGTTACTCTTTTGTTAGTGTTCTCAGATTTCATACTGAAATTCATTTTAATGTTCATTGAACACTATTTCTTGATTAATATTTTAATGTTCATTGATCATTATTTCTTGATAAATATCATTCATGGTTTGAATTGCATGGAATAGGGCTTCAGTGAATACGCTAAGGAGGCAATAGCTAAAATTTTAAGGATAACTTTTTAAAAATGTAACTTTTTGTCATAAGACAACTTTGATTAGTTGAATCTTTAGCGGAAAGTGGGTTGTTAGGTTCTAGCTTTGCGAAACATTTCCTTTCCGTATTTTACTCATTTTTGTTGTGTGCATAAAATAGTCCACTTGGTGGTGTATGGTCAGAGCTCTTCATACTACAACTAAAAGAACTACTGAAACAATAATAAATATCTGTCCTCGTTCGAATTTTTTTGCCTGGACCTAACCTAGCTATGTTTTCCTTCAGTGTGGCGACTCTTTAAACACGTTGCCTCCGATTGCCTGGCCGGTGTAAATCTTCACTTCACTAGAAGGATCTGAAAAAATTACAGAACCTAACCTCAGTGGTCCACATACGTACCACTTCGAAGTCAACGTGTTAAGCAGCCAGCCTCTGGCATGACCGAGACGCTGGAAGATTTAATTGTAAGTAAATATACTTCTAAGGTGGGCCACTAACACAAAATTTTTGGAAACGAGTTAGTCCAATTTTAATACAACAGTTTTAAGTTAATTCCCATGTGTATATTTGCTTTCCGTACTTTATACCAAACTTTTTGCAAAACTAAGTGCTTCCATTTTCGTACTCGAAAACTGGGGTCTTAAATCATTTTGCTGGTTCTCTTTAGACACTTATACCTGAAGTTCAAATTCATTTCCTTATGGTATTAAATCATACATTAAATGCATACATGTGATCTATGTATTTTGCTCCTCGTTGAGACTCGCTGCATGGTTAATCATTCAGAGTATCGTGGTAACTTAGCGACACGTGAAGGACAGAGACAAATCTAAACTCCTAGTTTCTTCAATTAGAGTCCTGTTTATAGCATTTGTTGAACTAACTATATCTCTGAGATCCCTTTAGCTACCTGGAGGAGATTCAGCTGCACTGGTTGTGACAATAAATTGAAGGGTTAATTTTTGAATTAGGTTGACCTCATTTTTTATTTGTTTAGTCCGTGTTATTCGGGTAAGTGCCGAATTCTGTGATTTTGGTGAAATCTTGCTGGAGTAGTCACTTTTGCTTCCGACTTTTTCTCTTTTCTTTTATCGGTACAAGCTATTTTTATTTGTCTAAGCACCTCTATTAGCCAGAGTCTATCAAGGTATCTATCAAGTTATTGATTATATTGCTTCTGGGCATATTTTATCTGCTAGTATACTCGTATTATACATTATTTTTCTCATAGATTTTGTCTATGAGCGAAGTTAATAGTGTTGAAATTTTCTTATTACCTCCCAGGTTTTGCCGCATTGTCTCGTTTAATTTTTCAGTGCCTTATATATTTTCATTGCCTTATATTTTTTCATTTTTACTTTGAAAAATCTACCACTTTGACTCTAAAAGAGTGTGCATAACCTTTTAGCTATTTACCTGTTTTACACCTTGACTATTCATATCTATGTTTTTGTACTTTCGGAAAGAAGTGCGCGGAAGGGGATTGTCTTTTCGCGTATTTTGTAGACTTGCCTCTTTTGTCTCTACTGGAGAGATATGCATTACTGGATGCCAGAGCTATTTTACTATCATTCTGACCTTTTCAATTCATTTTTAACCGTCAAAACCTTCCACTTTCATCTAATTCTGAATCACCGTCAAGCCTCGGAGTTCACTATTTAAAGCACGATTACGTGTGTGGTTATGCATCACGGCATTAGTTGAGATTTTTTTAATTTCACGTATGCATTTTTTAACATCACGAATATACCTTTCAGCTAGCTCCTTCATACCATACTTCAGCGCGAAAAGAAGCTATTGGTCAGAAATTTTTCGATGGCATGTCACCAGTTTACTGGTATTATCAAACGTTGAGTTAGCAATGTATTAGGTTCGGGACTATTCTTGAGCGTGACTGGCTTATTGCACCTTCAGGTTTGTGGTGGGTCGCTACTCATACCGAAGATTCCAAGTCTCATCCCTTGTGTAGTTAAAACTCAGTCTGTTGACAAATTTATTCTGGACAGTCTACACTAATTCCTCCATCTCCTTTCAAAAGGTGATGTGGCGCCCCAGACTGCATGGCCAGAATGCTAAATTGATGAGGTTGCTTGCTATCACTCTAAACTCCGTTTTTCTCGTTTTTTGTTGAACATTCTGGGAAACTTCGGCCAGATTGACGTGCTGTTTTAGGAAGCGCGATCTTCTGAAAGACTTTTTAGTGAATGATAATGCAGCATGTTATGCCAATAGTGTGTAATAAATTTTCATAGTGCTTGATGTTTGAAGGAGTCCAAGTAAAAGGTGTTCTGCAAATGTATTGTGATCTTTGTGAGGACAAAATATTTGCCTGAACTATGGTCGCATATTTTGAAAAAAATTCTGTGTGCGAAAGAATTTTAAAGTTGACGTGACATCTGTTAACATCTCAATTGTAGATATAATTTTATTTAGAAAAACGCAGTCGTGCTAATTTGAATATTAAATATGTTACCAGCTGCTAAATAAATAGTTCGTTTTAAAGGTGTCGTTGTCATGTCTGCACCCGGGGCTAACTGACCGCGCTTGCGTCAGATCTAGTGCATTATCCGCCGTGAATGAGATGCCCCTCTTCTCCAAGTGGGACTATACCTTAGAATGAGGTTCTCAACCAGAGGAAAAATTTACCCCTAGGCCGTAGTCAATTTACCCCTGGTTGAGAACCTCTGCCTTAGATGGATAAATTTACTTTCAATGTAAACAAAGTAGCATATTTTCTTGTGAAAAACAATGTATTATACGAGTACGCTATGCTGACGTTAGAGATACTGCCTCGCTTATCGTAGTGCATAGAAGCATCTTTTTCTTGAAGCTTGAGAAAAATTATTTAATCAGTAAATTGTCTGGTATTGAATTATTTTTAGGTTAGTAAACTAGAATTTTTTCTAGAACAGAGATTGTACACGTCCAAATGCGCTGGTTAAATAATTTTCATTTACTGGTTGCAGACTTAAAATGTTGAGCCTTTGAGGTACATTCATAAAAATAATTTGGGTTTCACGATTTCAAATCCAGGAGAACCTCGAGATACGAGTTTAATTCTTTCCAGCACTGAGCTCGTATGGCGAATTTCTCGTATCTAGAACACGAGTGGTGAATCCGGGTCGAGGCGGATCGAGAAACGCGCGTCACGTTTACCCACAGCCTGGCTCGTGGCTCGTTACCCGAGCCAATGATCGTATTTAGAACAAAATTTTTCGCTCATACTTTTCTTGTGACTTGAATTTTTTGTATACAGAGCTGTTCGTATCTCGAGCTTCAACTGTATTAAAAGACTCAATTATATTTATATATAAACTTGCAGGGATTTTAATCACAGAGTCTAACTCGTCTCAAGAAGGAGGCATCAATACTTTGAATAGATACGTAACTTCGTTTGAAATAACCTCCAATGATCAGGAGTAAATTGAGGGTCAAGTGAATATCTATTGATGTATCTACTCTATGAAATCTAATTAAATACCAATATTCTTGGAAGTCACATACAATTTAATTGTCGATCTTGAGAGATATGCATCTCATGGCAAAATAAGCTTGGCTTGTTCAAACTTTCACTTCCACGTTATTTGTGGGAAAGTTTTCTATCTCAGCAATGGAAATGTGACTATTATTCAATTTATAAACTCATGGGTTATCTGATTATATTTGTTTTGATAAGTAGAAATTTTTGACGTCTTGATTCTCGAATATTTCTCTCTTTCATGGTATACGTCAATTTCAAAAGTTTCCTTTTCTTCTTCTCCAATAACTTCGCTGCATACAAACCGACGAGCAATGCATAATATTCGCGCAGCTGAAGTTGTAATATTATGAAGAACAACATTTGAGCATTTAGTAGTCACAGAACGCCTGCAGATTGTGCACCAAACGTGGCCCATTGAATCACAAGAGATGCCTCGATAAATCAAGAATATCGGCGTATTCTTCATTGTCAGCCTTTATAATGTTTTGTCTAGATCTTTGTGCATAAATGTTCGCTTTTTCATATTAATTCGTCTGTATCAACTATGTGTTTGGCAACCTTAACTAGGAAGGATAGACTTTTGTTTTTCAGTTGCTACGCGATTATTCAGTGGGTGGGTGACAATTGCTCGTCAGTGATGTGTTGGGTGTCCGCAGCAACAACAGTAACAGCAGCAACAACAGTAACAGCAGCAGCAGCAGCAGCAACAGTAACAGCAGCAGCAGCAGCAGCAGCAGCAGCAACAGTAACAGCAGCCGCAGCAGCAGCCGAGTAGCAAGGTCTTCCCTTCAATGTCATTTTTTGTATTCCTTATAAAATGAGGTCGTGACTGAATTTAGTTTGGAGTTTTCTCTCCTGCTGTCTTTAACTAATTTAGTAGAATTAAAGCACCTGCAAAAATTTTGTCTAAATAGGGGTCATAATTTTTTTCTAATATTGCGTTACATTCCTCTATCATATAAAATGTTAATTATACCTATGTGAAAATTTCTACTCGTTGACATGAAACACAAGAGTTGTAGGACATTTCTGTGAAAAACTCGTGTATTGTATATGAAATAATAGCCACGCGTGCTTCTGAATGTTCAAATCTCTCAATGTAGTAACATCCTTTTATTGAGTGTTACTATTTTTACTTTACCTAAGTTATGGTCTGAAGCTCCGCCTCCAAACCCCCTTCCTTCCAACTATACTCTAGAATTATACAACTTTTTTCTCCAAGATTGCATTTTGCACAACAGGTTTGGAGGCAGCATCTTGTAGGTTTACGTGTATAAGTGTTGCCGGACGACTGGCAGGACAGTATAGCTGTTTTTAAGTGCCATGAGCGACAACAATTCAAGCTTACCTTCAAATAAACTAATTTGCCAGACCTCCAATCAAATGTTAACCTGCCTATTTTTACACCGGTTTTACACAATTACAATTGTGTAATTGTGTAATTTACAATTTTGTAATTGTAATTACAATTACAATTTTGTAATTTACAATTTTTTTACACAATTTCCGACAAATCGGAATTTTTAAACTGTCCGTCATGAGTTCGAACTCAAGTTCAACTTTTCTAATTATATCCATTCGCAGGAGAACTAAAACCTCATTCTTGAAAGAACACTACTTTTTTATATTGGGGATTCGGGGAGTGTATTATTCAGCCCTAGACGCTAAAAAAATTATTTCATGACGTTTTTCTTGTCAGTCAAACATCACGCACTATTCGCTCTTCCATTGCATGTGCTTGTTGCAGAACACGGACTTCTTGCGGTGCGTGTGTCAAGTATGGTGCTGTGTAGTTTATTTTAAGAGATATAGGAGAGATTCAAGATTCAATATGATGGGCATTAACATTTTTTTATAACCTCCCAATGAGGTGCAATGAAGGTTACTACTGACAGGTATATGAAGACTAAGCACTCTTTGAGACAATTTGAGGATTCTTGGACATGCTGATGTCTGTCATCGTCAGTGTCCCTTGAGGGAATCACGGTTCTCGGTGGTGATCGTAATTACGCACCGCAGGCTCAGCCAGAATGATTGCAGGGGAGCTGTTGTGTGTTAGTTGTGCAGTTCAGCAAGGTTCCTCTTTCTTTAACACGTTCCCTGCGTATTGGTACACCCGTGTACCAAAAGTGTTAACAGGGAATACTGCTTAAATAACTATACGCAGTGAATATGTTAATCTTCTCTTTTTCTCTCATTAGCAAGGCCTGCGTTGTACGCAACCGACCTTCGATTCCTGTCTGTTTACTAGAGTCTGGAATTTTCTCTCTGCTGAGATACTGTGAGATACTGCCTGCCACTCAAAATACTCTTAGAGCAGGGTTTGCCTAAACTTTTATAAGGTCTTAAATATTTGTTTTTTTTGTACCTTAAATATTGTATTGACAATAGAGGAATTAGAAAGTCATACGCCTTGATACTTTTACGCCCATGGCAGGCGGGTAACTGTTATGCAATAAAACATGTCACGTACAAAAAAAAAGATTAGCAGTTCTCTTGCTCCCAGCCTGAACGATTCTGTAAGAAATTGTCATGTGTAGTTAAGTTTCACTCAGTCGGAAGTGTTAAATTCCTAGAAGTCAAAATTAATTGAAAAATCAGCTCTTTTAGCCATAAGGGCACCTGAGAATTAAGTAAGTAAGCTAAATGAAATTCCCTTGTTTGATATATTAGGCGTAATTTTACTACAGCATGGATTTAATGGCATAGAACTACCAGATGAAATATACAAAGTTAATCTGATCTGCAAATATACATTATTGTTTATTTAAACCAGTTAGTTAACCATAAAAAGCATAGTAGACCTCACCGATCAGCAATTTTGAAAAAAAGATGTTCTAAAGACTACGAACGACTTGTTCTCCGTACAGAGAAAAATATCCTCGTATAGTTGTTAGTACAGTTTATTTTTATGCTTAACCTCATGCAATAAGTGAAGAATACAATTATTGTGCCAGAAATATCGTTGATATAAACATCATAAACGAAGAAAGGTATTCTGAACCAGTTTGTGATATGAGCTTCATGTGCAGCTGTTGACGAAAGTCAATCTAAAATTTTTCCTGTCAATAATGTGTCATTTTGTTTTGGGTTTCATTTTGTTCAATCCTTCGCTTCGACATCTTTTGTTTTATTTTAATTTTTACAATTCTTCCCTGTGATGACTCGCTCCGTGTCCCTTTGTTATAATTTGCAGAAGTAACGTGTCTGTCTTCATGTGTATGTCACTCGTTTTTGTAATGAACCTTCGTGGGAATACGGCCCGAATAGCATATAGGAGGTAAGAAGAGGCATTGTTAGGCAAACTAAATTAAAATGACAAACCACATCCGTCAATTGTATCTTCACTTCAACTAAATTAAAAATTTACTTGAATATTTAGACTGATTTCTGTTGTACGACTTTTTCTTATTCTGCTACGCAAGAACATTCACCCTTACCTGTACTCTAAATGTTTTTTTGTTTTCATTTCAAACTAAGAGCGTAATCAAAATTTCAGCCTCAACCCGCAACTTACAACTAAACAACTATAATTGTACAATAAATGTCCGTATTAATGATATTCATAGTATGAACGAACGCTAAAATCCTAATTCTATTTTATTTTAATTAATTATTTTATTTTTACCTAGGCATTTTTTTCAATTTTTGAAAATTTTGTTAATTTTCAATTATTACTTTTCTGACTGCTTATTTCTAAAGCTCTACTTCAGAAAATCGTTCCCACGCTACAAACTAAGTTTGTTTCATTACTTGCCTAGCGGAACTTTGCTCTTGAACGAGTGCAACACCGCATATTTACGTTAATTAGACAGTCTTGTTGCCGGAGTCATGAGCTACAAAATTCTGGAACAAGTTTTAATGAGGACCCAGGATTTCTAACCACCAGCTTCCATGTTCATGAATAGCAAGCAGACTGGCGGTCAAAAAACGGTCCGACTTTCAGCAAAGGTTATTGGGAACAAGGGTAGTAAACATTTTAGCCTATTTAAACTGTGTCTCAGACTATTGGTCGTAATCATCTTTTTTATTTTTCTGTACCTTCAAAGGCACTGTAAGCAATTTGAATCGAAGTTTTTGTTCTTATTGTGCATTTTATATCATTTCGTGAATCAAAGTGGCAATATGGTCCATGACGCATCGAGGGCGTCAATTTCCCAAAATTTACTGTTAAAAAGGCAATAACCAGAAATTAATCTCAATAAAGTAAAGGCATGCTCACTTATTTCGCATGTATGCCAAAAAGGGCAAATTATTCTTTGAATCACTTCTAAGATGCTGTATTAAAAATTTACCCTCCTATGGAATGGTACGGAAAGACAAGCTTTTTTTTTGAAGTGGCTTGACATTGTCATCTGTTGAGTTTTTTTTTGATGGGAGAAGAGGCTGTCAACTTTTTCTTCCCGCAACAGTGCTCACTAATCGTCTGAATTCTGGGCATTTTATAATGAAGATAACGTTACCTCTGAAGTGCTTCC
>VCRD01000040.1:680654-705800 GCA_006783055.1 Trinorchestia longiramus | reverse complement strand
GAAGATGGTGCACACACTTGTACAGTGAGGGAAGATGGTGCACACACTTGTACAGTGAGGGAAGATGGTGCACACACTTGTACAGTGAGGGAAGATGGTGCACACACTCATACATTGAAATAAGACACTACTTGAGTAATACTGCATAGGATTATTCTATCATACCACGAAAGTTGCGACAAGGACAATGTAATATCGAGAAACGGGACCGTATAGCTGAAATAAATATCAATGAAATAAGACTCGCATCAAAACACTCAAGGAAGAGAATGCAGATATCCTGTATCGCATTTATTTAATACGTAACTTTCCTCTATTCTGTGACCCCTCTCACTAACGGCAAGGGTACGGTATGGTCAGACGCAGAACAATAATGCTCGAAATTTACATAAATTTTAATAGAATATTCTGCAATTTCAGGAAACCATCGTGAACTATACTACAAAAAATTGACTGACATTTCCAGGTTGACGACAAATTTAATGCTGCTACTGAATATCGACGTTGAGTCTCGTTTTATCGTCCACTGACTTGTTCAGCACGGCGAAGACGAGACTTCGAGGCAGTCCTCTGCGAGCCAAGAACAGACCTTGCCACAAGCAGGCGGGTGTGCCGATTATGTGTTGCCACCAGTTTCTCGCTGAAAAACGGTAAAAAACACTCAAAATTAGTTCACAATATTTTTTCGCCATAGATTTTCAAATGGTGGTATTTGTTGCTAGAATTGGTGATTCCATATTCATTATATCCATGGTTTAAACCTAGTTTTCGTCAAACTAAAGTGAGTATGACGGAGATATGTACACAGGCTTCAGTCGCATTTTAGAGATCCGAAATTTAGTGTTTCGTTTGGCATAGAGAGCATAGTCTGAAAAAAGGTAACATGTGTAACTCAAAAATACAGTATTGTGGAGTAAGGAAAAGAGATGAAAACAGATACTTAAAAGATCGATAATCCATTAGCGAGGACTTTAACGTCTAGAGACAGAGAGGTGAATTAATTAAAGACAAAGCCTGTTATCTGAACTCAGAAAAAATTTCAATAACAGACGTTGTTAATTCTACATTGAGTACCTACGGATAAAATAGGGGCTCCCTAATTCCACTATCTAAACTGACCAGTAGAGGCAGCATCAACTTCTCACCCCATCCCAGAGTGAAATTAAGAAATCCTTTACCTCTTTTCGGGATCAGTGTATTCGAAAAACATGTTTAAAATGAATCTGTTCCACATATATGTTGGAAGGCATTTGATTTTGAAAGTAAAATATTCAACTGTGTCAAAAATGTAATCGTAAAATAATCTACGATTTTTGCACAAGATGTTGCATACACTGTTAAAAAATTTCCCGTCGAGAAAAAGAGAGAAAAGGATAAATAAAGTATTGCTAGTTTCAAACTGTTCCAAGAGAGGATATCTGAAGCAAGCAATGTTGATTTTACGCTGAAATTCCAGGGTTATTCCAGAGCTGGGCTGTGTGAGACACTAACAGCTAACCAATTCTGGAAGGGAATTCAAAAATCCCAGCTACTTTTAAAGACCGCAATGCTTTTGCTTTGTTGATGATAAAAAGTAAACATAGGAAGCTACCATTGTTTTTACCATTGGAATTAGTAGTAGCGGACTTTTTCTTTTTCTTTCCTGATAGCTCACCACTACGGGAGCTTCCAACGCTGGTTTCCAGGAGATCAAAACAAAATAAACAGTTGTTTGATAATTTATATACACCTAGGGAGAATATTCGGTATCAGACAGAAATCTCCGGTAACTAAACGACAATTGAAATCCGGTGATCTACTCAAGTTATTCACGACAAGCATCTGTAATGTTGCGTCTGAACATCATTTCTAAGTCTTCGTTTCCCTGTTAATAATTTCTGGAAGGGGTTTTGAAAGTTCTGGCACACAATAAAATAATGACAGAGCCCAGTGAAATAATGTTGAGCTTGAAAACAGCAACCTCAATTTACCTCCAAGAGAGCTACAATTTGGAGTATGAAGCAGCGGTGAGGTAACTTTTCTGGGAACACGACGCACTTTCGCAAAAATGAACAGTTTTTTATTACATCCTTACAAGGAGGCAGGGGAGCATCAAAGGCCAGGAACTTGAAGGAAGCAAGCAGCACGGGAGGCAGTCTCTGAGGAGGTCTCTGTCCTTCATCTTCCTCATCTTCTGCATGCTCGTCTTGGTGAGGTGCGTGCCAAGACTTGTAGACGAGGGCACAAAGACGGCGTCCGTGATCCCTCAAAGCGTTTTGATCTCTCGTGTACTGATGAATATAAAATTTGTGGGAGAGAAGGTTCAATAATAGACCTTTCAATGTTAACCCTAGTCTATTAAAATCGAAGTTATCTCATGGAAATTTTTCTTTGGGTTCGAGATGATTGAATTTAACGAGCGTTAGTAGAAAAAATCTAATTGTTCCCAAGTTCAATCTCTCACACATTAAGAAGAGTTAGTGTTCGAATGAACGCTGAGACGCACGTACACATCAGTTAAAAAGTTACATTTAATAATGGTACATAATTAATGAATAGGGAAAGGATAGTAGAAAATTTAGAGCCGCACCGGTATTCTCTTGATAATTTTGTTTAAATTAATTTTACACATTAACTGGAGTGGGCATAACAATGCATATACACACATCTATTAGATACAAAAACTCGCCAAGAAAACAAAAATTTTAGCGCTGTAAGAGCTTAGTACAAAAATGTTGACCAGCTTCCTAATTTTTCAGTGAATTTATCCATTTGATGTAGCTTTCAAAACCTGATCATCCTTTAACACGTTTCTTGCGATGGCGTAGCTGGTGTAAATCTTTACTTCGTACACATAGTCACTAAAAGACTTGGCAAAAATTACAGAACCTAACCTAAGTGACCCACCGGTGGGTCACTTCAAAGGAAATGTGTTAAAATATTTCATACAACGATGCAATAATTTTTAAATTCTGGTGATCACTTTCGCTTCTATAAAATATGTGTAGAATTATAATAAATTTTAACAGTACACTTAAATATTACTTGCCTGCAAATCTGTGAAGCTACCATTTGGTGAGAGAAGATGTTCAAAATCATTTGTATTTCTTTTGTAACAGAAATACCGAGCGTTCTTTTCCATGCGGTCATACAGGAGACTGTGTTCCGGACTCTGTGCCATCCAGAGCGGGTCAAAATATTCTTCAACTCTGGACCCAGAATCATCGTCACTTGTGTTTTCAATCTGCTGAGAAATATTTTTTCCACGGGATACTGAATTTTGTCTTCGTGCGAAATCAGAAGTCGTTGAGAACGTAAAATTACCCATGTTTTGACGGACGTTTTTCTGGTTTCCAACAAAACGTGTTCTTGTATTTTCTGGACCCAAGCTTGTGGGCTCGTTTCTATCTTTCCATTTCCTTGATTGTCGAACTGTCTGTCTAGATTCTTCGACGGCCTTTCCAGTAGCATGAACCGGTGTAGGTTTCCAATCTTCATTTTGGTTCGGAAAAGCATTGTAACTCGGAATTTCAACTTGGCGGACAACATGTTCATTTCCTATCCGTCGTAGGAAACTGAAGGGAAATTTTGCAACATGTGTTGAGTTTCCATTGCTGAACGCAGAGGAATCTCTTTCTGATGATAAATAACCGTTATTTTCATAGTTCATAGACACGTTCGAATCACCTAACATAATTAGAGGCAATTCAAACTGACTGAATCCGACTTCACTTCCTTGTAAGTGTGTGTATCCATAGTCGCTTGAAGGAGATTCATTCCGGCGAATATCTGTTGTTCGCAAACCGTCACTAACGTCTCCCTGAGTATCTGTGTTTGAAATAGGAAGAAAAACTGACGTAGAATTAAATCTATTTTGGTAACTCTGAGGCATTCCAGCAATCTGAACTCGCTCAGGCATACTAGTGGGCTGTAGTCTGTAATGGTACCTCTGCAGATGGGGTTGGACTTGATTCCCTGACGCTTGGAGAACAGGTACCACTTCATAAATAATAGGACTTGAAGCTTGATTATGTGCTCCTGATCCTTGTTCCCAAGGGAAATTTCCAGACCGAACTGTGCTTTCGAATCCCCCACCTCTAGCGCCAGACCTTAGAGGTAGTGTCTTTTCTTTTTCAGATTGTGCCGGAATTCTCCGATCTGCTATATTTTTTTTCACAGATTTCTCGAGCGTGCCGTTTAAGTGTGGGACACTTTGAGGAAGATCATACGATACTGTACTATAATAATTGTTGGGCAGGGTAGAAATGTTGTGGCTTGGGAGAAATTGAAAATTCCTAATGGAAGGAAACAAATTTTCAGAGGCATTTTCAAAGACGTTTTCAAAGTTATTTAGGGAGGGGGAAGACGTCGACATAGGTAAGAAAAAATTTGTGGTAGATTTGAACTTGCTATCATAAGCCAACTGTGGCGTACGAGGCACTTTTGAACCCAACTGTGACGTATGAGGGACTGTAGAAGTCAGCTGTGACGTGCGAGGGACTGCAGAAGTTAGCTGTGACGTATGAGGGACCGTAGAAGTCAGCTGCGACGTGTGAGGGACTGCAGAAGTCAACTGTGACGTATGAGAGACTGTAGAAGTCAGCTGCGACGTGCGAGGGACTGCAGAAGTCAGCTGTAACGTATGAGAAGCTCTGGAATCCACCTGTGACGTTTGTGGGTTCATAGAAGTCATCTGTGATGTGTGAGGGACTGTAGAAGTCAGCTGTGACGTATGAGAGACTGTAGAGTCCAGCTGTGACGTATGAGGGACCGTAGAAGTCAGCTGCGACGTATGAGGGACCGTAGAAGTCAGCTGCGACGTATGAGGGACCGTAGAAGTCAGCTGTGATGTTTGAGGGACTGTAGAAGTCAGCTGTGACGTATGAGGGACCGTAGAAGTCAGCTGTGACATATGGGGGACTGTAGAAGTCAGCTGTAACATATGAGGGACTGTAGAAGTCAGCTGAGACGTATGAGGGACTGTAGAAGTCAGCTGTGACGTATGAGGGACTGTAGAATCTAGCTGTGATGTTTGAGGGACTGTAGAAGTCAGCTGTGATGTTTGAGGGACTGTAGAAGTCAGCTGTGATGTTTGAGGGACCGTAAACGTTAGCTGGGGCGTATGTGGGTCAGTAGGGACCCCCAGTGAGGCATAGATGGATTGTCTATCACCAGCCGGCCCGAGTTGCCCTGCCGTCAGGTGCATGAAGCTCATCAGCAGCACCTGGGCCCAAAATCAAACTCTGAACGTTGCGTTAATGTAGCATGCGCTGCAGAGTGACCCAGTGAACCCTACTGTAATATTGAATTATTGTGATAGTTCTCAACCTAAATCAGCTTCACGGCAGCGTAATTTGTTAACTCATAGTCAATTAAAATCAAAAAGTTAGTCAGAGTTATTTGCAAAATCATTGTTATTTAATAACATTTATTGCCATAAATTCAGGGTCTTCACGACAATTTAATTTATGTTTAGCAGATTGTATTACCGACCTACATCCGATGTTTGTTTTAAAATTTTCGCTGAACATCCAAGCATCTTTTAGTGTCATTCGAAATCATTTGTCAGTAGTATACACATATCATGCTTCTAATATTCATTATCGATTTACTCTAGAAATCCTCGTTCGGCTATGTAGTAAAGTTGTTTTTGAAAAAATGAAAGTTTTTGCATATAATTTAGTAGTTTCAATTTCTGTAAAGTTGATGCTTATGAACTAGTATTGAAAACCCGAAACTGAGTGAAGATTTTTATGATAGCTTATTAATCTACCGTCAATACATGAGCAAAATATTGACTGAACTCTGCACATAATTCTACTCGTATTACATATTTCCTGTCTTGTTGCCACCTCCACTAGGCCAAGATTTTTTGTCAAGGATCAGTGTACCTCGGCCATCGAGGCACGTTTTGAGCACCATGCCAAAAAAATCTTATCGCAGAGGTTCAATGATCCTGTATGTCGACAGTAGTTATATTTAAAAAATCACTGCAGCACGCTTTGGTATTGGGTAACAAAAAAGCGGTGGATTTCAATAAACAAAAATTAGGAGCTATCTCACCTCCCAAAGAGGTTTTCAGAGAGGGCTTCACTTGTGAGATAGAAGTATAATGCAGGTACACGGTGCGGCAACATAACTTCCTTTTTTCGAAAGAAATTTCTTTCGAAAAACGAAGCTATTTTGCCGCACCCAGCACAATAGCCCTGAGCTGCAAAGGATTAAGCAAATTGACTGTTTCCACTCCGTACTACCATGGAAATTCAGATTCTAGTAGAGCAAGTGAAGTTCCACGAGGCTAAGTTAGGCTGCGTTAGATATTCCTAGAAACAATAATGTCAAGTAATGATGAAGGTGAAGAACAGGGTAAGAAATATGTTATTTTGGGTTGAAGTTAATTGTACGCATGCATGACTAATTGGGGGTATACATGGCTAGTTGGATATACAGTAAATATAGGTAATTGTAGGTATACTTTATATGGCTAATTAGAATTATAATATACATTGACAATAGAAGATATCTTGATGTATATTGAAATAAACATGTCTGGAGATACAATTCACCACTTGCTATATATTTTGTTCATCTTTACTTATACCCTAGTGCTTCTCACAGTACAGTTTTCCATGTACCATTGTTATTTAATAAAGGATTAGGGGAGCACATCAGTTAGATATGCAAAAAACTTCATCATTCGCAAAATAAAATGTCTACGTTGACAATATTTAGTTGTAACGTGATGAAGTTTCTGGAATTCATTGATTTTCAATTTCATCCGCTAACCATTTCTACTAATAGTTCTTATTGAACCGAAGTGCAATCCAGCTTAAACTGTGCTTAAAAGAATTTTTACTGTGTTTGAAAACTAGAATTTTCCAATAAATATAGAGGCTCGCTTGAATCCAATAGATCTTAGTTTGGTTTGGTAGAACTGAAACCATGCAAAAAATCTCCAAATAGGCTTCTGTCAAGTGTATTGACAATGGTCAATAACCTGAACTCAGTCAACTGCACTGGAGTTCAGATTCTTGCCAAAGTTAAGGTTTCTCTGGAAAACTTCACAAAACTCGCATCATTATTAATCCAGAAAAATCCGGATTTTCGTCCAAATCCCCTTTTCCAGATCAAAGTGATAGGTAGCGCATCACTATTTCGCACTACAATAATGAATCTACCAACTGGAAATAACCCCATCAATACGGAACCATAGAGATTCAAAAGGTGCTGCAGCTGCATCATGAGAATTAGATGTTATACACCAGAGAGCGTAGCGAGAATTACTTCATTCCTACCCGCGGCCAAGATTCTCGCAATCACATGGATTCCCCACAAATCAAGCTTTGAACATCCATCTCTACCTGCGTTACATCCGTGAGCTACAACCACCGAAGGTCTCTGCTCCACAGGCCCAATTAATTAAGCTCGTTTCCACAGGCACCCAGAAGCTATGTTCAAGCTGCCTTCATTTCAGCTTTCTACGATCCGGGTCTCTACGCACAAGAACTTTAGTAGGCTAGTATTTGACTTCAATTCGAGTGCATGAGCGACGAAGATAATTGAATCAACAATGTATAGTGTACATAAACATTGATTTTGTAAATCTTGACCGTGTTTTTGTCATCCACTCGTAAGGTACATATAAAATTTTCTAAAGAACAGGATAGATCACTCACCAACACTGCCTTTGTCCCAACGATCTTGCCTGAGTATTCCATCTGTAGTGTTGGAGAATTGTTTATTTAAATCTGGGAGCTAGAAGTCAATGATAAAAGTTGTGAAAAGTAGGCAGCACTTCCGGCAAAAACAGTTATTATGCAAAATATTTCTTTCTCGGTAATTACATTCTAAACATTATTTCAAGAACTTTCATAGAACTTGGCAGAATATGCAAATGCTTCTTAACTGTTCTATAATAGTTTCAAAACCACTCATGTGCATTGAAAGCTTGTGGAAACTGTGGATAAATTCTATTCAATAACAAATGTTACTCACAAGCAGCCAAGCATTTAAATCATAATTTTTTAGATCAAAATTTAATTCCTATATAATAAACATCAAGAAAAACGGATTCACTCTGAAGATCAAGATTGATAAATTATTTTTCATCGAAATTATTATAAACAACAATTATTCAGCATTGAATAACTACATTGATTCCGTCAAGTTATGAATGATCTTTCACAGTAATAAAAGCACTCTTAAAATTTACGTATTCATGTGTTGGTGAGAATTAAATCCCAACAATTACACGCACTACTTTGAAAATTTCGTGACATTGATTAACATTTTTCAAGATGCACAATCCGAGGCAATCGTTCGATGAAGAATCTGGTCTTTGGTGACCACCAGTTTTATGATAACATCATAATGTGCCTTATGAATGAAGGAATATTTCTCATATGTTGAAGAAAATAAATATATTCATTTAACACACTTCTTCTTATGAATTTGTGGGGAGTTATTGAGAGAAGTTCTCAAAAATAGGGTTCTCAATAGGACACTATTCTCCTTATCTCAGTTTTTCAGTGTTGTCACTATCATATCTTCACAACCACTATCACTTCCACTCAATCAACACTTACTTTCGTTTCACAATCAATATGTAAGCCTTGAATTGTACTAGAATGAACACATAACGCATATATCAATAGATATAAATGTGCACTAAGTGAAGAACTCATTGTTAGTTTAATTTTGGTGGTTTTAGTAAAAACCAAAATAAAAATAATTTTTTCTAACAAAGTTTGTCGTATGATAAGCTTCAAAATAAGTTTTTGTTTCCAAAATATTTTATACAGAAATATGATCGTGGATCGAATCCAATCTTAGCAATAGTGTGCTATGTTTGTAGACTACTGACATATACTTGGAAAAAAGGATTTTATGTGTTTTGTTTTTAAAATCAAGAGGAAAAAACGTTTATTCACACAAAGCAACACTCAAATACATGGTAAATCTGTTTTTGAAACGAGAATCATATCAAAAACAAAACTCTGTTTCAAGTTCAAGTAGTTTTGAGCTCTGCTGTCACAAATTTATGGATGTAATTGTGAAAATTCATCCTGTTTATTAATTGTAAGATTTACGAATACTGTATACGTATCTTTCTTTGTATTCGTTAAACATGATATTTGCTCGTGGTTTTGAAGATATGACAGTGGTGTTCTTTTTCATGATGAGAGTTCAAAATAAAACCAAATTGTTTGAGATTTAAAAATTTTGTCCATGATTCCATCTATCATAAAATTAATGATACTGCTTGATCGATGTACGATACCCATTTTACTGCATGGTTACAAGTTTCCTGTAGCCTAAATTTTTCACAATCTGTTCAACTGATAGCCGCACGAAAAAATTTCAGCTAAATCAATTAACGTTACAAATAAATGAACACACTACCATTCTGGATACATCAACTTTCATTCACAAATAAACTGTTATCAGTCAACGCACAGACTTTGCGTAGCCGGAACAAACTATACATGCCGTTCAATTAATCACACAATAACTGCACACTTTAAGTAATTTCCTGCTCTACATAGCCTTTACTTTAAGAAAACCGGCTAACTTCCAATCCGGCAAATATTTGAACGACCATGTACACTGAACACCGCGACTTAAAAGAACAGGAATAAGTTCATGAACAAAACGAACACAACTCAACAAAGGCCATCTCAGGGAGTAACGCCAGACAAGAGCTGTTGTGAAGACACGCTCAGTAACAGCTCTATATGTCAACAGAAGCCCTTCAAGCGGTCACTCCCGAGGACAAGACCCACAGCACGTGTAGCTGCGGTCACCTTCTTCGTCCACTTGAGCTCCCTCAAGCCACAGAGATGCGGTCACCTCCACTATCTTGAACATACAACTCTCTTTGTAAACCGCCGCGTAAGCGGAGGGAGAAGAGGCTCAGTTAAGTGGCAGAGAATTTATCACATCGAGGCCTCTCACGGGACTAATTGTGTGCATGAATTTCATAAGGGATCTAAATCCCATCCGCGAACAAACGAGTGAGAGAGAGAAAGAGGTTTGGTGACGTCACTCCGTTTTTATTTTAAAATGAGTTGCAGTCGTATGCATGAAAAAATTGGTGAATCATATTTAGAATGGGTGAATATGTTAAGGAAAAGAGGAGAAAATTATTGAAAAGAAAACGTTAGTCACGTTTCAAAAATACTGTATATATCATTCCATAAAAATATTACGTAAGGACAAATTTTGTTATATAAGTAATAATTATTTGAAGTGAAAGTTTACTTCGCATTATACATACGAGTGAATAAATAAATAATGAAAGTAAGAGGATGAAACAAAGTTTGAACGACTCAATAAACCGAAATTAGTACAGTATAAATTATAAGTACAGTGTGTTAACGAATATCAGACGAAATGCAGTAAATTCTAAACCACGCTTGATAAAAAGGCCACTAAAGGGCTTATATGTTGGTAAATACGTGTACAGTTTACCATGCTCTATGTGGCCTTTGTAGGTTATTTACATAATACTGAAACCGGAAAAAATGGAATGTGCACGGACTCGAAAGTGTAAATTGGAATTTTCTGAACCATTACCGTTCTTTCTGATAGGAAATCATGAACGAAATCTTACTCCTGAAAATTTCTATGTTATATCATCTGTCAGTTTCAGAGTCAGAGCTGCGAGGAAAAATGACTTTGAAGTTCTTAATTCTCGAAAGAATTTTAGCCACTTAAGCTCCTGTCATCGCCGTAGCCACCTTTATTTGTCTTTGAAATTTCAACGTTCATTTACTACACTCTAATACAGCGCCGGTTTTAAAAGTAATGTTCAGCGTTTCTGTCTATACTTTAAGTTATTTTTGTTCCTCTCTGTTTCTACTACTTTGTTTCTGTTTTTTGTGCAAGCGATATTCACTTGATGAACAGCCGCAATAGTCTTCATACCCACTCCTTAAACTAATTTTTTTAAATAAAATACTAACCTGCTAGCAGTATTACTCAATTGCTGTTGAATCTTCTCAAATTTAGCAAATATTTTTCTACAAAGTGGCGTCGGTACCTCGCATGAGCATGGTAAATGGTCGCGTTAAGTACGTGACGGCGTGGTACGAAACATATAACAAACTTTAAATTGTTGGCATGTATAAGGACCAAAATAGTCCTTCAAGCTTCCCACATCCTCCCCTCCAATGATTGCTCTGATCGTAATTTTTTTATTCTTCGTTTTCCAGGTTGTTTATAAACACAGCCAAGTTGAGCTTGAAAGTAAACTAAAAAGTTCCAAAAGCTCCAGGTTTGTACAGGATAAGACCCTGTCGTGTTAAAATATATCGTATTAATTTCATAGTTTTTAGAAAATTGTGCAATATACAAATGAAATTTTGATTTTCAATCTAAATTTGTTATGGAAACCAATTTATTTTGAAGCAACTGTTGAAAACAGTGCTGTATTTCTCGCTCAATCAATTATTAATGTCAAATTACCTTAACTAAGATGGGCCATTCATAATGCAAGACATAATGTAAAGTTAAATATAATGGAGATTCCTGGCATACACTTAAATAATATTATAGTAGAACTTATCTTCCATTTGCTGTAACGTTGAAAAATTATGTCCATGAGAAACACTGACGCTCTATTGTGATGCTGTTGTGTGGCTGTTGTGTTGTGTTGCTATGTTGTTGTGTTGATGTGCTGTGCTGTGTTGCTGTGTTGCTATGTTGCTGTGTTGCTGCGTTGCTGTGTTTGTGTAGCTGTGTTGCTGTGTTTGTGTTACTGTGTTGCTGTGTTTGTGCCGATGCGTTGCTGCGATTGTGTTGCTGTGTTACTGTGTTGGGGTGTTGTAGTGTCTATTAACAGAGACTCATCAGCTCACTTGAGGTATTTGACATTCTATCTACCAAGAAAATTATCTTACCTGCGTAGAAATATTTTTTGCTAGAAATATTCATAATGATAAAATAATTTTTCCTTTGGTATTTAGAGTTTATGTAAAAAGGTGTTCTCCCATGTAAATTGGTTCATGAATGAACTGAAAATTAAAAAAATGTTAATCACATCCAAAAGAATTTTTTTCAAGAATTCGATAGGCCAATCAGATGGAAAAAAATTGCCGTTGATTATGATATAACAATAAAGACTTCTGCTTTAGTTATCATCGTGACAATGCGTATTTTATCGTGAAGTGACTGACCATTCAGATTGATTTAGACGTTCAAGAAAACCTTTTCAACGAAACTTTCAGAAAAAATGAACTTCGAAGAGTGACTGCAGTGTGATATCCATGTAGGGCCTTTCCCATAAAAGCTCATTTTTACTTACGTTGTAAGTTCCTGTGCAGTGAGTTCTTACTTTGAAAGACAATATGAAGGACAATTTTTCCGTGCATTGTCGATAGTAAACTGAAAGGGGCCCAGTTTTCTGGAAGCTAACGAGGGACGAGTGAATATCATAATAGAACTGTGGTGTGGTGACTCCAACATTGTAACTTGACGTAAAAGAAACGTGTTGTTCGGATGCTATTCATCATTTCCCCTAAAGATTTAGGTGTGAAAGTTTGGAAATTGTGAGAGACAAATCTGTATGCATTTAAACAATGTCTATGCGCTAATTCATTCACCACTAAAAGGAAGTAGTGTCGTTGTGTCAGCTCTGTGTACGAGGCTTAGTTGTGGTGTATACAAACTCGAACAATCATTTAAATGAAAGATTTACAAATGACAATAGCAAACAAATAGTAGAACAGGTATACTCATCAGTAAGTGGAACATGTATACTCATCAACAAGTAAAACAGGTATACTCATCAGCAAGTAAAACAGGTATACTCATAAGCAGGTAGAACAGGTATTCTCATTAACAGGCAGAAGAGGTATTCTCCTTAACAAATAGAACAGGTATTCTAATAACTTTAATTTGAGGAAGTGGTATCTTTGATTGCTCACCAAATACATCATCGGAGAGAAGTAAATCAGAAAAATTCCAAAGGAACTTAAATTTTTCACGTCCGGAATGTACATTGAAGAAACTATGCACATTGCCCACCGTGCATTTAAGGTTCACAGAAAATGAAACCACCTGCGATCAAGAATGAATTTTGTAGGCATGCTGATATACCTAATATTTTGATTTGATATTAGATGTGCAATGCCTGCACCCAGCAAGTCAATAAGATTTTCATCTGTAACACAGTAGTACATGGTGCGTTCGGGACAAGGATGTAGTGCTTTAGTCTTGCTTCAAGTTGTGGGTTAAGTTGTTGTTTTTATCTTATTCTTAAAGTAGAATAAGACTCAGGAGGATCTTAAATATTGCTTTTTGAATGCATGTTTATAGAAAACCTAATCTGTACTCGAGTTTAGTGCCGGATGATAGACACAAGAACATTGGAAGTTTTACTTCCATAATGAATTTATGAAATAAACTTTTGCTCATTGAGTTTCAGAATTTATCTGTACACTCCAGGGCAGCCAATACAATGTTGCTAGCACAGTTTAAAAATTGAACTTTGCTCATCTAATATATAAACACAATCTTACTCGTAAAGTTTTAAACTGTATGAGCCAACACGATTTTACTCAATCGCAGGTTTGTGTGTCCGAAAATTTAGTCATATTTTAATCTTCCTAATCAGACACAATTTTGCTCACATTCTAACTGACTCATTAACCAGTTTTTGTTTTTTAGCAGTGATATAGAAAAACACAAGCGCGTTTGTGTACCGGCAGATTTGCATCTGAATTAAAAAAAATGTAAATTGGGTGCTAAATCCACCAGAAATAATTAAGTCAAAACGTATTCACTAGAGCGTTCAATCTTTAAACCTCTTCAAGAATCTGCTGTGGACTACTGTATGGTGTCATTCGAAAACAAAAAAATTAAAGTTCTCATAAGGTATTAAATTTTATCGTAGCTTAAAAAGTCTATCCTGTGTACATGTATGTATAATTAAGGTTGACGACCTTCGTTTTGCATGTAGGCATTTAGTCGTTATAAAAAACTCATATGAAAATTTCGACATTCTTCGAATCAAAGCTGTTATTCGAAACATTTTGTCAACGTATGAAGAAAAAATGGAAGTCTCTGAAGATGGATGAACATATTGTTACGCTTAAGTTTTTCTTAATTCATAGATAAAGTTGTGAGATTCCAGCCCAAAACTAGCAGCTATTGCTGTTTAAGAACATTTGCTCTGTTATCCGATCCCTCACTTCAACGAAACAAAGACAACGCCCGTACTTTTCGCTCTTCATCTCAGCAAATTACGAGGAAAACTTGTTCGCTCTCTCATTAAAGATGATGGAACGAATCTTTGGTCGGCACCGAAAGAATTGTATCCATCAGCGAGGCGCCGTCTGAGTTACGGTTGCATACTCTCTTCCACAGTCGGACTGTGTCTTCTGCTTGAAACAACTCTCTCAATAATTTAGGGTTACGTTTGATGAAGAAATTTAGCGTAGGTTAATTTTAAGCCGCAATGGTTGGTGGACTTTCAGTTTAAAAAAAATACTTTGATACTCAGTTTTGTATATTTGTTGGAGTAAGAGATCAAAGATTTACTGAAGTTGGGTCGTGAAATAGTTATGAATTGGAAAATATCATCTGCTTCTTTCGTAATCAGTCAAAAAATTAACCATTTAATATTGTCAAGACTGTACCTGTATAAAATACCGAACACATTAATCTCTTTCAGTGTCTGTCAATGGGAAGAATCTCAAGTGTAGGGTATTGGATGTTTCATAGAAAACGATCCCAATATAAGCTCTCCAAGGAAGTGTATTGCGTTCTTTTGATCAAATTGAATAAATTACCGAAACTCTAACGTACTGCAAAAGAGCGTAGTGTTATAGAGAAATTTAATGCTTTTTAGCAAAATTATCTGTGAGGAATCGTCAGGCTTCAGAGCTAAATTTACCTTTGGTCCTCTATGAAAATAAACTTCAAACTGAATGTTCACTGTTTGAGATAAAAAATACACACCAATTCAGTTTAACTTCCCTTACCTATGTATTTTATTTGACCAATGAAATACTGTTTTCGTAGTGATCTTCCAGTATATTTTTCTATCTACTTCTATGATTTTGGTTGTATCTAATAGTAACAGAAGTTTTTAATATCTAATAAATCAGCGTACACTTTCTTGTCTGACTTTTCAAGTGTTCTATCATCTCAAAATATCTCCCAATTTCAGCCTCTTCAGGTAATTTTTTTGATACCTGCATCCTAATATTTTACTCAGCTTAGTGTAAACGTAATGTTCTATTTCAAGGTCTATGTTGAAAAATAACAAGCTCATAATTACAAAAACATTTATTCACTGACAGCACCTTTTTTGCTTTCTAGACTACCATTCTATCTGCCAACAAACTCATAAGTCCCAGGCTAATAAAATTTATTCTATTTTGAAGCAAAATAAGAATCTCACTAATTTTCAATCTCTTCTCTTCACGTCAAGCTAGCACCATTCAAGTGGTAGTCTTTTTTGTAGTCTTTGAACATGTTATACTCAGAAATCCCGAGGTCAGGAAATATAGTGAATGAAGTAACACATCCCAACCAAGCTCTTTAAGAGATTTTTGGTAGATCGATTGTGTGAGAATGAGCATCATCGTGATGGATGATGTCACCCTTTCTGTTATCTAAGGAGGGTTGCATTTGATTCAAAGCTGATTCTGAACGACGGAGTTGACCACAATTAAAATTTGCAGTAATTGTTTGAACGTTTTTTAGCAGCTTGTAATGGATAATTTCTTCCATATTGCACCATAGACTCAGCATACTCTTCTCCTCTCGGTGGTTGAATAAATTTATCTCCTCGACTGATCCACGATCGGCGGGGAACGTGGATGCAAACATTACGGAAGATTATGGAAAATCTTCAATAAAAAGTATGAATTGCTCATTGCGACATTCCTACACTACAAAAAGAAACCAAAATTTAATAATACAATCTAAAACTCTTCAGAAAATCTGGCAGTACTTTAGAACGAGTATGTTTTTTTCCCGACATGATGCATGAATTCACTTCACATGCACTCTTTTTGAATGCGTTGCAGTAGTAACGTCAAACGCAACTTCTGAAGTTTTTTCCTTAATCTAACTTTTTCAGTTGATTTTACAATAATTTCCTTTTTAGTTGTTTTGAAAACAACTCTCAGTTTCCGTTTCAGCGCCCACTGCGTCTATTATGGTTCCAAAAAGATGAAAGGAGCAATAGGATTTCCAGCCACGTTTGCAGCGAGTTGAGAGTCTGTATCTCCACAAAGCGCAGCTCCGACACGACCGACCGATCATTATTCCGGTCTCGTACTTCTGTAACTGCGGACTCCAGAATTGTGCTCCGGATTTTGCCTCATTAAAAATTCTCCGGCGCCCACTGCAGAAGTGTTACAATTGTTCCTGTCAATGGGTCTCAAGCTGCTATAGTGATCATAGAACACAATAAAGTTCCCTTACTTGAGGGCACGAGAAGGTTTTGCATAGCACGACTTCATTTCCAAGGTAAATTAAATCATGAAGCGGTAACAAAGTTTAACCGCAAGAAAAAAAGTTAATTCTATATGCGTAAGAATGTTTAGTATGCTTTTTCTTCGAACGAACATTCGGCTGAATCATGAATGAATGTTTAAAAATAAAATTAGCCTCCAAACAGAGATGTGTGTGAAAACAATATAGATGATGTTATTTTAACTCTATTCTACATTTATTTCTTCGATGAAATGATGTTAAGACGGGAAAGCTTTTCTTTCAGCTGACAACAGAATCTCGAACTCTTAATTCAATCGTCATCCAGCTAAAGAGGAAGTAAAAACGCTTCCCAGAGGAGAACGCTTAAAGAGCTTGATAATTTGATTTGAACCATGACATAATAGACGAAAGGAACACTTGGTGTTCCGTGAAAATTTTACATCAGGTAAACAACTGTAGAAAAAACTGGAAAATATTAAAATAAGAAGTGGCGTGAAGTTTGAACTGCCGTATTTTGTAATGCTTGTAATAACCCCGGTATTGTTGAGCAACAAGGAAATTCGAATGAAGAATGACTTGGAATTTTTTGTTGTACACTAAGCACTAGCATTTGAATCTATAATTTTTATAGAAGATGAACAAAGTCGTTTTCAACATTTTCTGACCAATGAATTTCATTATAAACAAGCAACTGACGTTATTCGATTTAGTAGAACACAACGAGGAAAAAATAAGTAATTATACTGTATGTATTATAAATACACCTGGTGAACATTTGAATGTAATTGTACCACTGGGAAGGATAAATTTTCATTGTGATTTGAAGTGATTACTTTACAACTCAATGTAAAACACAAAATTATAGTTGTTTTCCCACGACATTACCAGATGTTAAATAATTATTGCGGTATTTTTGGTCAGTTTCAGTGTAGAGGAAGACCCTTCCAATCCATGGAAAAGATCGAATAAATTTAATTTATTCAAGCGAGAATTTTGTGTGTGAAATTATGAATGGAAATTTTATCGTGTAGTGATACATAACATTCCCCACAAAGTTCATTCCAATGAAATGAGCTGTACTTCTGAACATAGAGAATGGTGAAACCAATATCGAAACCCGAATCAATTTTTGCTCGAGATAGAATGCACTGGTCGACATAAAAATCCTACTCTGAACAACTTCATAAAATGCAAAACAAAATTAAAACTTCACAAAATTGTGCTGCATGTCATTCGGATTTTGACCGTGGCGGAAGCTGATGCTCCTCAGTAGTCCAATTCACCGAAAGGAGCACAACGTTGACGATCTCATTTTTACGAGCTTGCGACGGAACGAAATGTCGTTTTTGTGTAGAAAAGTTCAAAGTGTTGCTAGTTTTGTTGCCTCAATAAACTTTGTTAACTGTAAAAAAGCTTCCGAGAGCTTGGTCCCTTATTCCTTTTTCAGTCAGTGAACCAGAGACGGTCTCTTTTGTTGAAGCAGGAAACTTGAGTCACGGAGTAGAAGTCGAGTTTGCATTGCTTTTCTTTTTTTTCTTCCTTTAAATTGCACTTGAAGGAGGGCTTAGAGTACTGCATCATCATTGCAATGAACAATATTCTCTCAGTGCATTACGAACAGTAAAGCGAAGTGGGAAAAATGCTGGGCAATATCGTTGTCTTGGCTAGAAATCACGTAAATATTCATGGAGTTTGTATTTCCTTTTAAATATTATGTCGTTCTAACGAGCTGTTGTGCGTGTCATGCGCCAAAATTAAACTAATAAAGCACATGGACCTCATAGTTTGTGTGAGAGTATATGGTATATGTTGAAACAGGTTAAATTAAAGTATCGTTTCATACATTATGGTACGAACTTAGAGCGAGAATTACTAACTATTATTAACAAGAAACTATTAGCAAGAATTCTCTAGTCCAACTCTGACTACGAATTCTATTAACTTGCGCTATAAATTTCTCAGCAAAGTAGAAAATTGTAGTTCATGCAATGCATACGACGCATTTGACTCTCTTTAAAATGAAATGTACAGTAAAAGAAATTATTTATTCACGCTCACAAGTACACACCGACTGCATGAGTATATAACTGCATGTCCTTCATGTATGTCTCTGGTGGTTTATTACACAACAGTATATTGAAAATACTGTGTACGTGTTGTACAAAGTGAAAGGAGAGCTTTGCGAATTAGATTCGATATGTAGCAGTTGTAAGAGAACCGTCAAAGAGGTGAAGAAAATTTTCACTTATTTTCATCAGCCTGAAGTCCTCTATTGAATGATAATAACGAGAGGCTGGACTTACGAGCTGCCTATACTGGACACTTACGCTATTTTTTCAAGAAGTTGAACTCGCTTTCCACACCTACAGCGAACTGGGCGTGTCTCGTCTCAAGTACAATTTACGCTGCTGCTTTGAGAAGTTGAAAACTTGCTTTCACCATATAGTTGTATACTGGCATCTCACGTCTCATGTGCAATTTGCGCTGTTTTTTAAAGGATTTGAACTCGTTTTCAACATCTAACAGAGCGGTGGCGTCTCGCGCCATTCGATCACAAGGGCGACTCTAAGAATTGAAGATCTGACAACCTCACGCGCTCAGATTTGGCCCTAGACTTGGTGTTCTTTCCTAAGTATGCCTCTCCAGATTTCTTTTAAACGTATAACTGGTCGTTAAGGCCAAACAACTCAAGTTTCGTCCCAACAGAACGCAAGAGTTTGTGCAGTTTAACTTGAATGTTCTCCACGTGCTCTTTTGGAAACTTCCAACGGGTAATTTCCAGAACTTTCTTCAATGCAGGTTCCTCTCCAGGAGCACGTCCATTAGGCCTTTATGGTTGAGATGATTTTGCACCGTCAAAACGCCACCATTTACGCTGGTAATTCCAAAATTAGCTCGTTACACCTTCTTCTAAACTTAGACATCTTTATTCACGTTTTCTTAGCATTCTTCAGAAATTTCTCAGCCTCACATTGCAATTGATAATACGACGTTTATCACTGAAATAATGACAAATCTTAGTGCTTTAACTCATTTTTTGAAGAATAATTTTTTCCCTTTTTTTAACACCAAAAATCCGAATACGTCAAACATTTCAGTACATCTGTAATAGTCGAGTAGGACTTGCGTGAAAAATATAAAAAGCTTTAGGTGCGATACCTATTTCGATGATTATGAATCAAATTACATTTGATCTTTTATAGTAATGTTTGTGGAAATTTCTATAGATTTTAGTAGCTTAAATTTGAACATGAAAACCTCAAAATCAATGGAATTCTTCTGGCCTCACATTAGCCATGAATGCTTCATCGAAGTTATTTTAGACTGATAGGTTCCCAAAAAATTTTTAGTTTGAACACGAAATCAGCTTAATTTTTCATCGTTAGTATGAAGATTATATATGTAGTATTTTTATATGCACTGTCACTGACATAGTTCCAATTTTTTAAGTTTTAACGGCGATATATTTTAATTAGTATTAGTAAAAATGCATCTATTCTACTGATTTCTTTCCTAAGAATCCACTCGGGTTCGCAGGTATAAACAAATTGAATCAATAAGAAAAAATGGAATATGACCTCACTTATATTTTCCGTATGTATTTTACTGATATTTACTTATAATAATTCGAAATCAGACGAAATCACAACAATTATGGTTTTTAATTATGAAGCAACTGAAAGTTAACTCGGTTTATCCACTTTGATGAAGATTCGATTCGAGACAGCAAATCTATGTAAAGCCACATGTAATACTATTCCCTACTTCAAATACACTGAATGTCTAGTCTTTTCCTGTGAAACAAATCTAGAAAAGAATCTGCTATGTGTGTAAAAGTTCAAAGTTTGTCTTCCACATATGATCACCGAAACCTTTTGCATGAAACATGTAACTCTCTATATCACATGGTCGTCAAAGACCCGAGTTTGGCAAAGCTCTTTCTCAGCAAAAAATGTAATTACCAATTCATTAGTTACCATGGAACCATCAACGTCTCTTGCTACAGAGCATTTGAGGCTCTGCTCTGGCTGACGGAACTTTGGAGTTGTCTTTGATGAAATTCTGCTGACGCCACGCTATGTTCGTTTGATGACGCTTAATTTTTTGCCGTGTGTTGATGCTTGATGAATGGTATTATGAACAATTGAAGGGTTGATTTAAATCTTTTATTGTAAACGCTTAGGAATGGATGAATTTTTTCAATGCGTTGCGTTCGAAAAGGAATCTTAATAAAATATTTGTGGCGCAGAAAGATCCATAAAACGAAATTGTGTTATTCAGACCACAAGTATTAAAATTCTTGGGCAATAAAAGTACCGGTAGAATTTAAATCATAGTTCAGTTGGGGCTTATTCATATGGATGACAAATGGATTTTTATAGGTAATGAATGAAAACTAATGGTTGTACTGATTTTTCGTTTAACAATGAGAGAAATTTGAAGCTTCTCGAACATAATTAAAATTTATTTTGATCTTATACAGTTGACTGCAGTGTGGAGGGGTAAGAAGAATCTGTTTTGTATAAGGTTGAGCTAAATTAATGCTGTGATGAATTAAAAATTGATATTTGTTCGGCAATATAATAACCCAACTAGGAATCACGCAAACTAGACATTTTTTGCTTGGCTTTTTATCAACTATTGAGGGAGATGTTGAATGATGTCTAGAAAATTATAAAATATAATACACCTATATTTGAAATGCAATTCAAAGACCATTCTTCTTGACAGTCGTAGAAAAAATGGAATACATACAATAGTAGTTGGGAACATTAATGTTTATTGGGCAATTTACTGTGCTAGCGATTTGTTAGAATATTTTTAACATCTCTTGGTGAGATGGATCTCTAGAACGTTCTCTAAATGAAAATGCATACTTTTTCATCAACCTTTTAGTTCTAGAGCTATTCGATTGATAAGAAAAAAAGGATACAAGAATTTGATCAAAATTGTTTTGAGTATGTTAAACCTTACCCGTTGCAACTACGAAAATTCTCCCTCATGACGATTGGTATAATCAGTATCGACATTAAATATTCAGTCTAGCTGTGTCATAGAATACATAAACTACGATTTCCGCTTAATACTGTTCATTCTGCGGATATTTAATGTCATTTAGGGTAATTTGAGTGCTTGTGTGTTTGCTCTAATTCTGTCAGGCTTCGGTCACTGCATAGCGAGGCTGGGAGGCGTGATCCCTTCGATCTGCGGAAGGATTTCCTCGATCTGAGGGGATCAATATGAAAGCTGTCCAAATTTCTGAGCAGTTCCAGCTGCTGCTCCTACAGCTGCTGCAGTAGTTGGTATTGCTGCTTTGTCCGTTATTGAGATTTCCATTGATGGTGATGCAGAGAAGTTGTCGCTTCTCTGTTTCATTTTAAGTTAGTGTAACGGTTGAACTAGTCAGCATGTGCAGTGTAAATGCTTGAAGTATGTTCCTCTGCTCGTGAAAATGACTGACTTTTAAGAGTGTTTGTGCAGAAGAAGATGCTTTTGAGATCGACTTCGTAAACTATCGCGTCTATATCTATACTATAATAAGAACCGCGTCCGTCCGTCCGTCTGTCCGTGTGTCACACTCTTCTAATCGATAGATCTGATAGCAACAAGGATAAAACTTAAGAAACACAAGAAATCATTCTATTGCATTATTTTTTTGTGGCAATTCAATCCCCTTTCACTTGCATTATGGTATCCAGAATACCCAATCGGTTTATTTTCACAAATAGAAATTTTCTTTGGACCTTTTTCTGTTGAAATTCATCATGATGCTTTGATATTTTTAATTGATAATGTGAAAAGAAATGTTTTAAATTAGTTTAACCAGTAACCTGGCTACCACTTAGTATAAAGCCAAAGATTTTGGAAATTGGTTTTGTGTCACGCTCCTAAGAATGAATTAGCACTGGCGGCCATGGTTTCAGTTCACTGGTAAATTAATACACTCATTTGCGCTGTACAAGTGCACTATCATAAGTCACTCTCAAAAAAATTAAAGAGATCCAGAGCCATGTATACTCGAGTCCGTATCGTGGATACCGAGTTCGGAGGCATATTGCGGCTCAATAAAACTGTATTCTAAGTGTTTATAACGGTCACAAAAAAAAGTTACTTTTGAAATAAGCTTAAGCATGGAAACTCCACTCGAACGAAAAAAAGACTGAATCGAGAGCGAAAAAGAAGAGCGAGAGAAAGATTATCTCAAAAAAGATTTGTAAGTATTTTTTGCCATCGTTTTTGATGGCATAGGTACACTGCCGCGAAAAATTGAAACACACCGAAATGCATGCTAGGATGATAACCGTAAATGAACGCTCTCATTTAATTGATAATGCGAAAAGAAATGTTTTAAATTAGTTTGACCAGTAACCTGGCTACCACTTGGTATGTATAAGGCCAACAATTTTGGAAATTGAGTTATTGTTTTGGAGATTGTGATTTTCTTGGAAAACTTCAAAGAGATAATAGAGGACATTTCAGAAAAAATTCCGGCAAAAGAGGCCAACATGGATAGAAACGTGTCTAACCGTAAGAGAGAAACAGCAAGACTTCGACAGCAAGAAAGACGTTATTCGTCCGGTAGAAAACTAGTTCTCTTCCCAATCCCAAAACTGATTCGTTTGGGAATAAATTATGAACGGGCATTGCATTAGTAATATTTAAAAGTTTGAACGAACGCGATCAGCATAATCTGCAGCGAGGGACAAAAAATCAATGAAAACAATGTAATCTCCAAATAATTATGCTCTCACTATCTACAGCACCGCTGCATGTCAAACCTATATTATCCATCAGTTTAGCTCCATGGACTGAGATCTAACACGCTGTAGTGTACATTGAAGGTTAGTCCCTGTACTAGCATTTTATACCACTCGGCCCACAGTGGTATCAAAAGTAGCATTAGTTTACTGTGCCATTCCATTTTCCTCCAAGACCAGGAGAATATTTATTACACAAATTAATATCCATTCAGTGGAAGGAAGTCCTACTTTCTCCTCCTAATCTGCATGATACCTCCCACATCACGAACAACTGTGGGGATTGCTCAGCAGTTTCAGCATTAAGCTTCGAGATACTCGAACCCTCGGCAACTTTCCTGGAGTTCGAACCTCAGGAATGCTGCTGCCAAGGGGTGAAGTTGAAGTTTCTATTGTCATTGCTTGTCTGTCGCTGGTTTTACTGGTATTTTCAATTCAGTTTCTGTACTTGCTATTGCTCCTCTTACCCTTGTGGCACTCGTAATTATTATTGCCGCTGTTAAAGCAGATGTTATTGCAACAGCTGCTCTCACCAGCTGCAGCAGCTGTCATCAGCGGCAAGATCCGTTTCCATGTCAACGTCACGCGCAGGCGAGCTGTCTAGTGGAGCATTATTGCAGCAGGCCTAAGACTCTGAATTCATTTTTACAAGCAAGTAAGGACTTGATAAACAATAAAACGAAGCTGTGAAATGCACTCGCTCCTTCAGCACACAAGCTCAGGAGTTACTTCAGAATGTAACGTTCATAATTTCTTTATGCTGATACAAAAATTCACGACAAAAGTGTACTATAAATATTAAACCTAATATTTATCGACTAAATTATTAAATTCATTAATTTTTTTTTCAGTGCCACTAAAATCCATTTCAAGAATCTCTACCCGAAAATTAGTTAGGCTAGTAGTAGAAAATGTAAAGTTGTCATTAGTTTGCAAGCATTGCAATTATACATCATGGAAAAAAATATTAACAATCAAAGAAAATTATGTGGCTGACGGTGATCAATATTTTTCGAATGAAGTTATCTTTAATTTTACCCTTTTCTGAGACTATAAAAGGTATATCAGGAGTGGTAATAAATATTATGGATTATACGGTTACTATGTGGCAGGATTTCATTGCGAAATCTGTGGCAGGAGAAAACAAATTATGAGGTCAGAGGAGTGTAAATCAGTCGGGAAAAAATGCTCTTTATACATGTTATCTATCGTTCATTACAAGGTCAATGTATAATATTAAGGATACTAGCAGGACCTGCGGAAATTCCACGGGATGAGAAATATATTTAATCAACAAATATGTTACCTATATATCTTTCTTTGGTTTTGATGATAATTCATTTTCTTCTTCATTCATGTTCTGTTCTCTTTGCTGAAATAAATTTCTCTGCCGCTAAAGGTATTGTGCCCGCTGTTCCTCATCCATATTTTCCTTCCTTTGCTGGGATAAATTTCTTTACTGTGTCTTCATCCATCTTTTCCCTTCTTTGCTGTGATAAATTCCTTTGCTGCTCGCGGTACTGTGATTGCTACTCCTCGCCCATATTTCCACACATGATTTGCTTTCGTCGACTGTCTCGCTGAAGGTATTCTTCAGGTTGTACATCGTTCATTGCAGCTCGCCTCACTTGCTGTCGTTGCCTCTTCCTCTCAAGGATTTCCTGCCATTGTTCATTTCTTATTCTCTGCCTGTAGAGACTCATTCTATCGCGAGCAGTTTCCAATCTTCGCTTCATTGTGTAGTTCTAAGGCTATAATCGGTGCAAGTTATTACTTTGCAATTAGGAGAAGTTTATATAAAATGTTAAACATATTAATGCAAGTACAGGCCGTCTTTTAATGTTACACTGCGAAATTCGGTAGCTATGATACTGCAAACTCGAAGAAAGCGTAAGGGACGAACTAATTGATTAAGGTAGGAACAAGCCGAATTATTATATGATTAACATTAATTTATTTA